>ML374538.1:0-57989 GCA_005239525.1 Nicotiana knightiana | reverse complement strand
TCGTAGCACCAGGGTGAACAGAATACCGAGAACTGTGTGCCTCCTCTAGAATCCTCTCCATCAAGCCATCAACATTAGGAACACATAAGCGGCCCTGAAGTCTCAGAACACCATCGTCGCCAATAGTAACCTCCTTGGCCCTACCCTGAACCTCTGTCTCCCGAAGCTCTGCTAAAAACGGGTCATAGAACTGTCGGGCCTTAATCTCTCCCAATAACAAAGACTGAGCAACCACATGTGCTAAAACTCGACGAGGCTCTGAAAGATCTAATCTCACCAGGCGATTGGCCAAGGACTGAATGTCCAAGGCTAGAGGTCTCTCCTCTGCTGCAATATAAGCCAAGTTACCCATACTCTCAGCCTTCCTGCTCAAAGCATCTGCCACCACATTTGCCTTGCCCAGGTGATAAAGAATGGTGATATCATAATCCTTCAACAACTCAAGCCATATGCGCTGCCTCAAATTAATATCCTTTTGCTTGAACAAGTGCTGCAAGCTACGGTGGTTTGTATAAACCTCATAGGACACTCCATACAAATAGTGCCTCCAAATCTTAAGAGCATGAGCAACCGCCGCCAACTCCAAATCGTGCACAGGGTAATTCTTCTCATGAACCTTCAGCTGGATTGAAGCATAAGCAATAACTCTCCCATCCTGCATCAATACACACCCCAAGACTACACGTGAAACGTCACAATATACCGTGTACATCCCAGAACCGGAAGGCAATACTAGAAATGGCGCTGAGGTCAATGCTGTCTTGAGCTTATGAAATCTCGCCTAACACTCGTTAGACCATCGAAACAGGGAATTCTTCTGAGTCAATCTAGTCAATGGAGCTGCAATAGAAGAGAAATCCTTCACAAATCGGCGATAATAGCCTGCTAGGCCCAAAAAGCTCCTGATCTCTGTAGCTGAAGTAGGACGCGACCAACTCTGAACTGCCTCGATCTTCTAAGGATCAACATTGATACCCTCTACGGATACCACATGCCCCAAAAATTCCACGGAATCCAACCAAAACTCACACTTGGAGAACTTAGCATATAGCTTCTATTCTTGCAAGGTCTGGGGCACAACTCTCAAATGCTGCTCGTACTCCCCCCAGGCTACGAGAGTAAATCAATATGTCATCAATGAAGAAAATGAAGAAGGAATCAATATACGGCCTGAACACCCTATTCGTCAAGTCCGTGAATGCTGCTGGGGCATTAGTCAAGCCAAAGGACATCACTAGGAACTCATAATGGCCATATCTCGTACAAAAAGAAGTCTTCAGAACATCTGAAGCCCGAATCCTCAACTGATGATACCCTAATCGCAAATCAATCTTAGAAAACACACGAGCACCCTGCAATTTGTCGAACAAATCATCAATGCGCGGCAAGGGATACTTGTTCTTGATGTTAACCTTGTTCAACTGGCGGTAATCAATACACATCCGCATAGACCCATCCTTTCTCTTCACAAATAAAACTGGAGCACCCCACGGCGATACACTCGGTCTGATGAACCCTTAGCTAACAACTCCTCAAGTTTCTCCTTCAACTCCTTAAACTCTTTCGGAGCCATACGATACGGAGGGATGGATATAGGCTGGGTTTCTGGAGCTAAATCAATGCAGAAATCAATATCACAGTCCAGAGGCATGCTCGGAAGATCCGAAGGAAATACATCAGCAAACTCTTGAACAACTGGCACGAAATCAATCGTCGGAGACTCGACGGTGGTGTCCCGCACATAAGAAAAATAGGCTAGACAACCCTTCTCGACCATATGTCGAGCCTTCAAGAATGAAATAACCCGGCTGGCTGCGCTAACTGAAGAACCCCTCCACTCCAGCCTAGGTGACTCAGGCATGGATAAAGTAACTATCTTGGCATGGCAATCAAGCACGACATGATAAGGAGATAGCCAATCCATTCCTAGAATAACCTCAAAATCAACCATGTCAAGTAATAAAAGGTCAGCTCTGGTCTCGAACCCACAAAAGGTGATCACACAAAACTGATACACCCGGTCTAGCACCACAGAGTCGCCCACAGGAGTGGACACATATATAGGAGATCCCAAAGACTCTCGAGAGACATACAGAAAAAGAGCAAATAGGGCTGAAACATATGAATAAGTGGATCCTGGATCAAACAATACTGAAGCCTCTCTACCACATACTGAGATAATACATGTGATCACGGCGTCTGAGGCCACTGCATCTGATCTGGCCGAAATAGCATAAAACCTGGCTGGAGCACCTGAAGACTGAGCCCCACTGGAGTGAACAGGAGCTGCCTGATCTGCCCTTGACTGGCCTCCACCTCTAGGACGACCCCTGTCGGCCTGTCCTCCACCTCTAGGTAGCCGGACTGCTGGTGCCAGACCCATCGGCTGATAGCTCTGTTGTACGGCCTTGCCCCGATACTGGGGGAACTGCCTCCTCATATGACCTGGCTCACCACTCTCATGACAATGCCCAGGTGGCACAGTCTGCTGCCCCGAGGAAGATCCCTGAAGGGCCGGAGGGCGATGAGAGCCCTCAGGCATAGCACTGAAATAAGGATTGGAGGATCTCAGATGACTGGAATAAACACTATGTGAACTATGAATGGCTGGAGGATGGTAGGAACGCTCTGGCATGCCGTTGAAATGAGGCCTCGCTTGAACACCTCAGAGAGGTGGTGAAGGTGCTGAATATAAAGGCCTGCTGGGCTGATCACTGCTATGCTGACCCCTGCCCCTAGCTGGGGCGCCTCTGAAATCCCCTGAGAACCTAGCCCTCTTGTCCTGCTGACCCTGCTCCCTGCTCCTCAATCGATAACCCTCGATCCTACGAGCAATCTCCACTACAAGCTGATAAGGGGTACCCATCTCTACCTCCCGAGCCATGGTGGATCTAATACCTGGATGCAACCTTGCTACAAACCTCTGAACTCTCTCAGCATCGGTGGGCAATATCATAAGAGCATGGCGTGACAGCTCTGAAAATCTGGCCTCATAATCTGGCACAGACATCTGCCCCTGCTCTAACCGCTCAAACTGACCCCGCAGCTCTTCCCTCTCAGAGGGTGGAATATATTTGTCCAAGAACATCTGTGTGAACTGCTCCTAGGTGATAGTAGGAGAATCGGCTGGTTTGCTGAGAATATAAGACTGCCACCACTTGCGAGCTCTGCCCTGTAACTGGAATGTAGTGCAGTCCACTCAATGGGACGCTAGGATCCCAATGTTGTGCAGTCTATCCCTGCACCTATCAATGAAGTCCTGGGCATCCTCACCTCGCTCACCCCCGAAGACTGGAGGGCACATGCGTGTCCATCCGTCTAATATCTTATGCTGGTTGTCATCCGCAGCTGGTCTGGGCTCCAGTGCTGCCGCTACAAGCTGGGTACCATCCACGGGTAGTGTACCCGGGGTGTGATGTATTGCTGCTGTCGGTCCTGCGGCCTGGGCAGTAGGGGTTTGGGCTCCCCCTCCCGCCTGTGAAGTGGCAGGATCTGCTGGAAATAAACCAGCCTGGGACATGATGTCCATAAATCTCATCATACGGCCCATGACTGCCTGGAAGCCTGGTGCCGTCATAAAGTCTACGGGTACCAGATCTGCTAGAGGCACCTCATCCTACTCCTCTAATATAGGGTCATCTGGTGGCGGGACCGGAATAGCTCTGGGACGCCCCCACCCCCTACCACGGGCCGGTGCCCTCCCCCGACCTCGGACGGTGGGGGTAGCGGCCCTTCCCAGGTCTGGAACATTAGATGCACGCGTCCTCACCATATGTGAGAGAATAGAAGAATGAGTTTAGTAAATCATAGACTGAACGATAGAATAAGAACAAATGGACGTTTCCTAAAACACTGTAGCCTCCAGAAGATAAGTACATACGTCTCCGTACTAATCCGCAAGACTCTACTAGGTTCGCTCGTGACTCGTGAGACTTACGTGAGCCTAGTGCTCTGATACCATGTTGTCACGACCCAAAATCTTACACGGGTCATGATAGCGCCCAACACCGGGGTCAGGCAAGCCGACGACTGTTTATTAGTGAGATTTTCCTTATTAACATACCAACCCCACATATTTCCCAAAGTTTTACACTTAGCTTATTTAAATAAAAGCGGAAGAATTTATCAATTTAAATACATACAACCAAAATGATCGTTATCCAATATATATATACAGTCCCAAAATAAGAATCTACTAAGTGCGTGCCAAGAACTAGTGTCACAAGTCAATAGGCGATCTAGTAGAATATACAAAAGATAATACAAGACTGTACTGATGTCTGAGAGGAATAGACAGAATATAGACAAAATATAACTCCATAGCACAGCTGAGAAACTCCAAGGGAGGCAGCTCACCGTGGAGTCAGGTCCAGAATGTATGTCAAGCTCCGGTCGGATAACCAGAAACACCAGCCCCAGAACATGTACAATTAAGTACAGAAGTGCAGCATGAGTACATAAATATATATGTCGCCAGTGAGTATCCCGCCTAACCTCGAAGAGGTAGTGGCGAGAGGTCGACAGGACACTCACTAAGGTCCAACTGTATAATTTAACAGAATGTAATAAAAATAGTAGACATGTAAGGACAGTGAAGCAACAAGTATATATATAAAATACTGAAATCCGGGAAGGATACTGGGGATAAATAAAACAACTACCACTTCACTTGTTCCCAAAAGTCTGTCAAGTCAAGTGCATGAAATTTAATAACAAATAAATCATACGCATGCAGGGTAAGGAAAACCGGTCGGAGTCACAAGATATTCACGCTCGTGCACTGCCGAGGATCGAACGGTCCATATCAAAAGTGCACCTCTCAACCTCTCTATGCACTGCCGAGGATCGATTGGCCCGTCCCAAAAGTGCATCTCTCAACCTCTCTACACATTGTCGCGGATCGAACGGCCCGTACCAAAAGCGCGTCTCTCAATCTCTCTATGCACTGCCAAGGATCGATCGGCCCGTCCCAAAAGTGCATCTCTCAATCTCTCTATGCACTGCCAAGGATCGATCGGCCCGTCCCAAAAGTGCATCTCTCAATCTCTCTACGCACTGCCGAGGATCGATCGGCCCGTCCCAAAAGTGCATCTCTCAATCTCTCTACGCACTGCCGAGGATCGATCGGCCCGTCCCAAAAGTGCATCCCTCATAAGAGTGGGGGAAATCACACTCCGCTCGCGGAATACAAATTGCGAAGAGGTCACATGCACATACATTATTCCTTTTTAAAAGAGAATACCTTTTCATGATCAATTTCTTACAAGTTTTCTCAAATTTCATAACTTCGGGAAGGTAAGCAATATGAAATGTAAATTCAGCACGCATATAGTTCATATCAAGTAAAACACAAGGCATAATGTGGGCCTAACTACCCGGGCATAATAGTAATAGTCGCTACGTACGGACTCTCGTCACTTTGTTCATACGTAGCCCCCACAAATTACCACATATGGCATTTAAATCACCTAGGGCGACAATTCCCCCTTACAAGGTTAGAAAGGAGACTCACCTCGTGTCGAAACTACCCCGCGGATCAAGGATGCGCCCTAATCTCCAACCTCTACACCCGAGGACTCGCAACTAGCTAAATACGGTATAATGACATCAATGCATGCTCAAAGTAGGGAAATTATCCGAATTTTTCGATAATTCAACATTCTTGAGAAATTCTCAAAATCCAACCCCGGGCCCGCACGCTCGGATTCCACTAATTCACGAAGGGAACACTCACCCAAAGCCTAAGGATCATTAATATACAATTCTTACTTGATTTAATAGCAAATTCACGGTTAAATTCTCAAATTATCACAAGCTCTAGGTTACTACCTAATTCTTCATTTTTCACTAATTTATGCAGATAATTAAGCTAGAAATCCATGCATGAAGCTAAGATTAGAGTAGATTTTACTTACCTTAAATGATCAGGTCGATAGCCCTCAACAATGGTGGAAATCACCCCAAGGAAGAAAAAGGAAATGAGAAAATGTGTTTAAAACCCGTGTATAAAATCATACTGTCTGGACAGTGTTTTCGCACCTGCGACTCGAGTACCGCACCTGCGGACTCGCACCTGCGGTCTCGCACCTGCGGAAATGGACTGGGGAGCCTGGGCCCGCACCTGCGGAGTGGAGACCGCACCTGTGGAATTTTGTCCGCACCTGCGATAATTGGCATGAGTACATAAATATATATATGTAACCAGTGAGTATCCCGCCTAACCTCGAAGAGGTAGTGGCGAGATGTCGACATGACACTTACTAAGGTCCAACAGTATAATTTAACAGAATGTAATAAAAATAGTAGGCATGTAAGGACAGTGAAGCAACAAGTATATATGTAAAATACTGAATCGGGAAGGATACTGGGGATAAATAAAACAATTACCACTTCACTTGTTCCCAAATGTCTGTCAAGTCAAGTGCATGAAATTTAATAACAAATGAATCATACGCATGCAGTGTAAGGACAACCGGTCGGAGTCACAAGATAGTCATGCTCGTGCACTGCCGAGGATCGAACGGCCCGTACCAAAAGTACACCTCTCAACCTCTCTATGCACTGCCGAGGATCGATCGGCACGTCCCAAAAGTGCATCTCTCAACCTCTCTACACACTGCCGCAGATCGAACGGCCTGTACCAAAAGTACGTCTCTCAATCTCTCTATGCACTGCCGAGGATCGATCGGCCCGTCCCAAAAGTGCATCTCTCAATCTCTCTACGCAATTCCGAGGATTGATCGGCCTGTCCCAAAAGTGCATCTCTCATAAGAGTGGGGGAAATCACACTCCACTCGCGGAATACAAATTGCGAAGCCGTCACATACACATACATTATTCCTTTTTAAAAGAGAATACCTTTCCATGATCAATTTCTTACAAGTTTTCTCAAATTTCATAACTTCGGGGGAGGTAAGCAATATGAAATGTAAATTCAGCACACATATAGTTCATATCAAGTAAAACACAAGGCATGATGTGGGCCTAACTACCCGGACATAATAGCAATAGTCGCTACGTACGGACTCTCGTCACTTTGTACGTACGTAGCCCCCACAAATTACCACATATAGCATTTAAATCACCTATGGGAACAATTCCCCCTTACAAGGTTAGAAAGGAGACTCACCTCGTGTCGAAACTACCCTGCGGACCAAGGATGCGCTCGAATCCCCGAACTCTACACTCGAGGACTCGCAACTATCCAAATACGGTATAATGACATCAATGCATGCTCAAAGTAGGGAAATTATCCTAATTTATCAATAATTCAACATTCTTGAGAAATTCTCAAAATCCAACCCCGGGCCCGCATGCTCGAATTGCACTAATTCTCGAAGGGAACACTCACCCAAAGCCTAAGGATCATTAATATAGGATTCTGACTTGATTTCATAGCAAATTCACAGTTAAATTCTCAAATTATCACAAGGTCTAGGTTACTACCCAATTCTTTATTTTTCACTAATTTATGTAGATAATTAAGCTAGAAATCCATGCATAAAGCTAAGATTAGAGTAGATTTTATTTACCTTAAATGACCAGGTCGATAGCCCCTCAACAATGGTGGAAATCACCCTGAGAAAGAAGAAGGAAATGAGAAAATGTGTTTAAAACCCTGTATAAAAACACACTGTCTGGATAGTGTTTTCGCACTTGCGGCTTGAGGACCGCACCTGCGAGAAAAATATCGCACCTGCGGAAATGGACTGGGGAGCCTGGGCCCGCACCTGCGGAGTGGAGACCGCACATGCGGCTCCACTCCTGCAGAATCTTGTCCGCACCTGCGATAATTGGCCAGACCACTCGGGGTGGCACATGCGTTGCTGGGGACCGCAGGAGCGGTCCCGCACCTGCGACTGGGCAAATTGCACCTGTGGTCACACCAGAACAGGTGCACCAACAACTATTTTTGCTATTTTTTAGCTCCGTTAGGTGCCCGGGAGGCACCTGGGCCCACCCGAGCCCTAGTCCAAATATACCAACGAGTCCCAAATTATAATATGGACTCGCTCGAGCTTTAGGAACACCCAAAACAACGCTAAAACTCAAAATCACACCTCCAAACCCCGAGAACCAAACTTAGGAACTTTAAGTTTTCTAGACTTCGGTAACAACACGCGAACTGACCTATACAACTCAGAATGACACCAAATGTTGCAGGCAAGTCATAATTAACATAACGGAACTATTCCCAGTCTCGGAATTCCGTTCGGACCTCGATAACACAAAAACACGTCCCAAACCAAAATATGAACTTAAGGAACTTCTTATTTCAATATTGGGCACTAAAATGCCCCCGGGTCATCAGAAACCCATTCCGAACATACGCCCAGGTCCAAAATCATCACACGAAGCTACCAGAACCGACAAAACTCAATTCCGAGGTCGTTTACCCAAAATGTTGACCGAAGTCAAACTTGGCCTTATAGGCCAACCTTAAGGAACCAATTGCTCCTATTGCACTCTAAACACCTCCCAATCCTGAACCACCAGTCCCCACAAGTCATTAATCATAAAATGCCGCTGTGGGAAGTTTCATTTAGGGGAACGGGGTCCGATAATGTAAAACGACCGGTCAGGTCGTTACAATATAAATGTGATTCACCCATCTGACCCATAAAGTGTCACTTTTTTGTTCAATATTCCATACATACTTTGCTACTGTTGCTTCATTCCATGCCACACATTCCTCTTCCCCCCTCTTCTTTTGGTCTGCAAACTGTATCTCAAGCTACCAAAGGAGGTTTTTTAGTAATCATCTTCCCATCCCATAAGTAATTCATGCGTATAGCTACTATTGCTTTCATCACTTTCTTGGCATTATGAAAATAGATGCCCAATATGTGTGCAGATGCAATAGCACAGTATTTACCAGCTGAATTCTCCCTGCATATAATAGGTTTCTGGACCCCCAACCTTTAATTCTTAGTAGGATCCTGTCTATTAAACTTTCACAATCTATTGCATTCAACTTCTTTGGGGATATAGGTACTCCTAGGTATTTGAATGGTAGTTTACCTCTTTTGTAGCCAGTCATCTCACTTATATCTTCAATATCCCTTCTATTAATATTTGCACAGGAAATATTTGACTTATCTGCATTTAGTGTCATCCCTGATGCATTTGAGAATGACCTGAGACCCCTTAACATGAGCATTACAGAAGCATACTCCCCTTTACTAAATAATATCATGTCATCTGCAAAACATAAATGTGTTAGTTTGAATCCTTTGAACTTGGTATGAAATCTGAATTATTTATGTTGAGCTATATGCCACATCACTCTTGTAAAATACTCCATACAAA
Organism: Nicotiana knightiana; assembly: GCA_005239525.1. Lineage (NCBI taxonomy): Eukaryota > Viridiplantae > Streptophyta > Magnoliopsida > Solanales > Solanaceae > Nicotiana > Nicotiana knightiana. The sequence goes on along the minus strand of ML374538.1, from coordinate 48,680 downwards.
TCACAAACAATAGGGGTGAAATTGGGTTCCCTTGCCTAAGTCCTCTCGTCCCTTTTATACTTTCATAGCATCCTCCGTTCAAATTGATGTTATAACTGGTTGTAGTTATGCATTCCATGATCCATCTTATAAACCTTCCAGGAAATTTCAGTGCATGTAACATCTCCTCTACAAACTTCCATTCTATAGAGTCATAAGCTTTCTTCAAATCCACCTTTATGAAGCAACTTTTTGTAGTATTCTTTCTGTTGTAGAGTCTGACTAGGTCTTGACATATCAAGATATTCTGTACTATTGTCCTTCCTGCCACAAATGCACTCTGATTCTGTGAAATGATATCTGGTAGAACCAGTTTCAATCTATTACACAACATCTTAGAAATGATCTTGTATACCACATTGTAACATGCTATAGGTCTGTAATCCCCCCGCTGTTGCAACATGAGAAGACTTAGGTATGAGTGTTATTACTGTGCTATTCATAGCTCTGAGCATTCTTCCATATGGGAAAAATTCCAGTATTGCGTCAGTGATATCCTCTCCAATAATAGTCCAGCTATCTTTAAAAAATTGGCTTCCATACCCATCTGGTCTTGGTGGTTTTTTTCCATCTATGTCCCACAGTGCCTCTTTGACATCCTTCTATGTAAAGCCTTTGGTCAGCTGTGCTCTTTGTTCTTCTGAGAGAATTTGTCCTTCTTGCACTATTTTGCTTACTACATGGTCTCTATTCTTCTTATATGTGCCCAGTAGATTCATATAGAACTCCTTAAACGCATCTGCTACTTCCTCTATTGTTTGAATTGTTTCCCCATGGATGTTTTTAACGGTGAATACTCTAGTTCCTCCTCTCTTTGCCTTGATCACCGAGTGGAAATAACTAGTATTCATGTCTCTATATTTGAGCGATTGCACCTTACTTATTTGTTGTAGATACTTTACTTTTGCCTTTTTCCAATATATATACTTCTTGGTCAGTTCCTTGTCTTCTTTGCTTAGTCTTTCATTTCTAGGCTCTTTTTGTATTTTCTCCTGGCATTCCATCAGCCTCTTCAAACTGTCACCTTTTTTTTTCTCCACCTCACTAAATCTTTCTTTGTTTAACTGACCTAGTACTTTCTTGAGTCGAATCAGTTTTCCAACTACCTAAAACATTTTTGATCCTTGTATTTGTTGTCTCCAGCTTCCCTCCACCCTGCTCATAAAAGATCTATCCATACTCCACATGTTATAGTACCTGAATATCTTCCTTTTAGGACCACCTATCCCTTCCCATTGTATTATTGCAGGACTATGATCATACTCATCTGCTGGCATATAGTGTACTTCAGCAGCTGGCAGTTTATTCACCCATCCATTGTTGATGAATACCCTGTCAATTCTGCTAAGTACTCTATCCTGACATTCTTGCTTGTTACTCCATGTATAAAAGCAGATTGATGATTTCATCTCTTGTAAACCACAATACTCCACATATTCTTTAAATTCTTTAATTTCTGCATATGTCACCTTACTTCCCACTCTATCCTCTTGATTGAGTATAGAGTTAAAGTCTTCCATTATTTCCCATGGCCCTCTAACTTGGTCAGCTATCCTTCTTATATCTCTCCATAGCTCATTCCTTAATGCTTGATCATTAAACCCATAGATCATTGTAACATCCATCTTCTTTCATGTTCTGCTATGTGTGATTATACTATGTATTAACTGTTCTGTTACCATTTCTACCTGCATAGTAAATATTTGAGGCCTCCACAATATCCATACTCTCCCTACATTATGTTTTGAGTGATTAGTTGTATAAGACCATCATGTGCAAAGATTAAGAGGATCTTTGTTAGCCTTAGCTCTCTTAATCTTTGTTTCCAAGAGCCCAAACGTTCCAACCTGCTATCTGTGAAGGAATAAGTTCACTTCCTTCTGTTTGGTTGGTCTGTTTAGGCCCCTGGTATTCCAAAAGACAATCCTATCCATTAGGGATATGGGGTTGAATCCCCCCAACCTTCCCTATTTTGCTACTGTTTCCTTGGTTTTCATTTGTTTTCTCCTTTGCTTTCTCCTCTCCTTCTTGGCTTCTATTGTTTCTATTGCTCACTTGTGTACCCACAACATAATTATTCTGAGTATTTCCTCTATTTCTCCATGCTTTCTTGCGTTGCACCACATGCCATTTTTCATGTTCCTTATTATTTCTGCCTGCCCTTGTTTCCTTCTCCTACCTTTCCTGCTGCTTTCCTGCATTCTGTTCAATTGGATTCTTGTCACTTGCTTCAATTTGTTGTTGTTTCTCTAGTATTTCCCTCTGATCTGTTTGGTTATTGTTCTCCATTTCTTTGATGATTCTCTCCCTTCCCTTATCCTCTCTTATCTATTTCCTACACTCTTTAATGGCATGCCCATAGTTTCCACACGATGTACAATAGGTTGGCTTCCATTCATATCTCACCTCCTGCTCGATAATTGCATCACATTCATTCTCAAACATGACTACTTCTGGGTAATTCTGGTATGTTCCCACTTCCACCAAAATCCTTGCAAAATGTTGTCTCTGTTTTTGTGTAGTAGCTCTATCTGCTTTCAATGGATTACCTATCATCCCTGCTATTTTAGTTAGTGCATTTTGCCCCCAATACTTGATATCTAAGTTCATTAAGCGAATCCACACAGGAATTTTATCAACCACCTGTTTGTTAAACTTGATGTTCGGTCTCCATGGCTTCACCACCATTGATTTTTTATCAAACATTCTAATCCCTTCTTCCATCACCTTCTCCTTACTCTCTAATGAGTTAAATCTTACTATGAATACACCCCGATTCACCTGAGCAATTTTATCAATTCCCAGCGATCCCCATACACGTTTAAAGTATCCTTCCATTACAGTTTGTGGGGGATTTGACCCTAGAACATAGCAAATAACAGCTGATTTCCAGTAAATTATCTCATCCTTAATATCATCCATCGTAATTTTCACATTCCCTTTCACTTGTTTCTATCTCTTCCCAGTTAGATCATATCCTTCACTAGTTTCCCCTTCTCCTACAATTTTACTCCAGTTTCCCCCTGTTTTAGGAGTTTTTGCATGGTTGTATTTCTCAAATAATTCCGATTCACTTACTTCATCTTCCATTTGATCTGTCCAGGATTTCGTAATCGGCGTGTTCTCCGCTATTGTTGATGATGCGTCCATTGTTTTCTCCAAATCTAGCGGTGCTATTCCTTGAATTGCATTAACATTCCGAAATTTCTTTGCTTCCGATGACTGTGGCACTCTTTTTAGGTGTCTTCCAATTGTATCTAGTTGTATGGTACTCCTTCCTCTTCCAGATTTATCTTTCCTCGCCATATCAGTTGCCTGATAGGAGAGCTCACATTCTAGAGAGAGAAAGTTTCAACTAAGGCTCTTCAAAATTATTTAATATATGATTTTTACTACGATCCATAACCAATTTCGTGGTCAAATCTCATTTTTATCAAAAACCTAAGTTTTCATCTAAATCCTTGATTGTCACATGTTAATCTACCCATAATCTATGTATTTAACTCATGTTATATAGAAATTACTTACCTCAAAGTGCTAGGTGAATGCCCCCTTCCAAAAGCTCCAAAAATCCCCCAAGAGTTGAAGTGAAATAAAATAAATGGCCTAAGTCTCGCATTAAATGAGCTGTGCACAGGTCAATGCGACATCTGGTTCGCAATTACGAAGGTCGCAAATGTGACAAAATAATCGCAAATGTGAATTGGGCTCCCCCCTGTCCAGGTCGCAAATGCGAACAACACAGGGCCGCAAATGTGACGGTTTCTCTCGCAATTGCGAGCTAGGCCCAGTCCAGGCTTCATCGCAAATGCGAACATATTCTCGCATTTGCGGGACCTGCAGCAGCTGCCAAGAACACCAGAAAAACTGGAGTGTTTTCAACTCCTCCCACACGTCTGACACTCACCCGAGCCCTCAAGGCTGCGCACCAACTACCCACACAAGTCTAATAACCTCATACAAACTCGCTCGAGCGGTCAAAACACAAAAATAACTTCAAAACTACGATCGGACGCCAAAACACATGAATTGACTCATGAAATTCAAAAACTTCCAAAAAGACTTCCATTAGTCTGATTCCTATCAAATCAACTCAGAATGACACTAAATTTAACGAGCAAGTCTTAAATGACATTACAGAACTATTCCCTATCTCGGAATTCCATTTGGACCTCGATATCACCAAAACCCGCTCCAAATCAAATTTAAAGAACTTTTAAAGCCTTCAAAAACCAACTATCACTATTAGGCGCCGAAACGCTCCAGGGTCATCCACAACCCGATCCGAACACACGCCCAAGTCCGAAATCATCATACGAACCTATTTGAACTGCCAAATTCCAATTTTGAGGTCGTGTACTCAAAATGTTGACTGAAGTCAAACTTGACCTTTTAAGCCAACCTTAAGGAACCAGGTGTTCCGATTTCAACCCGAACCCTTCCAAACCCTGAATTAACCATCCCCGCAAGTCATAAAACAGTAAAAGTATGTACGGGAAGTCTTATTTAGGGGAACATGGTTCTAGAAAACAAAATGACCGGTCGGGTCGTTACATTCTCCACCTCTTAAACAAATGTTCGTCCTCAAACGGGCTTAGAATCATACCTAGAGTGCTGAATATGTGTGGATATATGATCTGCATGTCCTCCTATCCCAAGTTTCCTCCTCAACTGGTTGGCCCCTCCACTGGACCTATACTATAAAAATCCTCTTGGATCTCAACTGGTGATCCTGTCAGTAACAATGGCAACTGGCTCCTCCTTATAACCCAAGCTCTCATCTAACCGAATAGTGCTGAAGTCTAACACATGTGAAACATTGGGACGATACCTCCAGAATATTGACACGTGGAAAACCAGATGAACTCCCGCTAGACTAGGAGGCAAAGCAAGCTCATAAGAAACCTCCCCAACTCGCCTCAACACCTCAAATGGGCCTATAAACCTTGGGCTCAACTTGCCCTTCTTCCCAAACCTCATGATTCCCTTCATTGGCGAGACTTTCAAGAGAACCTTCTCGCCCACCATGAATGATAAGTCACGCGCCTTCTGATCCGCGTAACTCTTCTGTCTGGACTGTGAAGTGCGAAGTCGCTCCTGAATCAACTTCACCTTTTCCAAGGCATCCTTAACCAAATAAGTACGATATAACTTAGCCTTGTCGGGCTCAAACCACCCGATGGGAGAACGACATTGTCGACCATATAAAACCTCAAATGGATCCATCTCGATGCTTGACTGATAGATGTTGTTATAAGCAAACCCGGCCAAAGGCAAGAACTGATCCCATTGTCCCCCAAAGTCAATCGCTCATGCCTGAGCATGTCCTCCAAGATCTGAATTGTCCGCTCTGACTGCCCGACGGTCTGTGGATGAAAAGCAGTGCTGAGCTCTACACGGGTCCCCAACTCACTATGTATAGCTCTCCGGAAATATGAAGTGAACTGAGGGCCTCTATCTAATATGATGGAAACAGGCACACCGTGCAACCGAAGTATCTCCTGAATGTAAATCTGGGCCAGCCTCTCCGAACTATAAGTACTGGAAACTGGAATGAAGTGTCCCGACTTGGTCAACTGGTCTACAAAGACCCAAACTGCATCGAACTTCTGCAAGGTTTGCGGCAAACCGACTACGAAGTCAATAGTAATGCATTCCCACTTCCACTCTGGTATAGTTATCTGCTGGAGTAAACCACCTGGCCTCTGGTGCTCATACTTAACCTGCTGGCAATTTAGGCACCTAGCTACATACTCAATTATGTCCTTCTTCATCCGCCGCCACCATTAATGTTGTCTCAGGTCATGATACATATTCGTAGCACCTAGATGGATGGAATACCGAGAACTGTGGGCCTCTTCTAGAATCCTCTCCCTTAGGCCATCGACATTAGGAACACATAAACGACCCTGGACTCACAAAACACCATCCTCGCCAATAGAAACCTCCTTGGCTCCACCCTGTAGTACCGCCTCTCTAAGAACTTCCAAGTGCGGATCATCAAACTATCAAGCCTTGATCTGCTCCAATAGTGAAGGATGGGCAACAACACATGCAAAAACTCAGCTGGGCTCTGAAATATCCAACCTCACAAGTCTGTTAGCCAAGGACTGAATGTCCAAATCCAGTGGCCTCTCCTCAGCTGAAATGAATGCCAAACTACCCATACTCTTTTCCTTCCTGCTCAAGGCATCCGCGACTACGTTCCCTTGCCCAGATGATAAAGAATAGTGATGTCATAATCCTTCAGTAACTCAAGCCATCTACGCTGCCCCAAATTGAGATCCCTTTGCTTGAACAAGTGCTGCAAACTGCGGTGATCAGCGTAGACCTCACAAGACACCCCATATAAATAATGCCTCCAAATCTTAAGAGCATGAACGATCACGGCCAACTCCAAATCGTGCACATGATAATTCTTCTCACGGGGATTCAGCTGACATGAAGCATATGCAATAACTCGCCCCTCCTGTATCAATACACAACCCAAGACAATGCGTGAAGCGTCACAATAAACTGTATACATCCCCGAACACGAAGGCAACACTAGAACTAGCGTTGTGGTCAAAGTTGTCTTGAGCTTCTAAAATCTCGCCTCACAATCATCATAACAATGGAATGGAGCACCCTTCTGGATCAATCTAGTCAAAGGTGCTGCAATGGATGAAAAGCCCTCCACAAATCGGCGGTAATAACGTGCTAACCCCAAGAAACTCCTGATCTCGGTCGCTGAAGTAGAACGAGGCCAACTCTAAACCACCTCGATCTTCTTGGGATCTACCTTAGTACCCTCGCTTGATACAACATGTCCCAAGAATGCCACAGAATCTATCCAAAACTCACACTTGGAGAACTTAGCATATAGCTTTTGTTCCCGCAAAGTCTGGAGCACTACTCTCAAATGCTGCTCGTGCTCCCTTAGGCTAAGGGAGTAGATCAAGATGTCTTCAATGAAGAAAATAATAAAGGAATCAGTATAAGGCCTGAACACTTTGTTCACCAAATCCATAAATGTCGTTGGGGCATTAGTCAAGCCGAATGACATTACCAGGAACTCATAATGGCCATATCTAGTATGGAAGGCAGTCTTCGGAACATCTCAGTCCCGAATCTTCAACTGGTGGTACTCTGATCTCAAGTCGATCTTAGAGAACAACCTAGCACCCTAAAACTGGTCAAACAAATCATCAATACACGAAAACGGGTACTTGTTCTTAAAGGTGACTTTTTTCAACTGGAGGTAATCAATGCCCATCCGCATAGTCCCATCCTTCTTCTTCACAAATAATACTGGTGCACCCCAAGGTGATAGAGTGATGAACCCCTTTCCTAGAAACTCCTCAAGTTGTTCCTTCAACATTTTCAATTCTTTCGACGCCATACGGTACGGTGGTGTAACGACCCGGCCGGTCATTCCGAGAGTTATAACCCCGTTTCCCCCATTTCTGCTTCTTTATGTGTTATTCAGCTTTATTTTTTTGCATCGGGTTAATTGGTTCGGATCTGTAGTGGTTTTGGAGTAGAAAGAGACAACTTAGTCTCTATTTTAGAAGGTTAAGTTGGAAGAAGGTTAAGTTGGAAAAGTCAACCAGATGTTGCCTTATGAGCAAACGATCTCAGATTGGAATTTTTATGGTTCGGATAGCTTCGTTAGGTTATTCTAGACTTAGGAGCGCGTCCAGAATGTATTTCGGAGACCCATGGTAGAATTAGGCTTGAATTTGTAAAAGTTGGAAATTCGGCGATTTTGGTCGGCAATGAAAAGTTAGATATCGGGGTCGGAATGGAATTACAGAAGTTGGAATAGTTTCGTAGTGTCATTTGTGATGTGTGTGCAAAATTTCAGATCATTCGGAGGTGATTTGATAGGTTTCGGCGTCGTTTGTGGAATTTGAAAGTTTAAAAGTTCTTAGGCTTAAATCCGAGGGTAATTTGGTATTTTGATGTTCTTTTGAGCGATTCGAAGGTGCGACTAAGTTTGTATGATGTTGTGGGGCTTGATGGTACGCTTGTTTGAGGTCCCGGGGGGCCTCGGGTGAGTTTTGGGTGGTCAACGGATCATTTTTAGAGTTTGATTTATGGCTGATAAATGCTGGCGTAAATTTCTGGTTTCCTTATACGCGATCGCGTGGGTAGTTCCACGATCGCCTAAGCTTATGTGGGGCAGAGGTGATTTTTGTTCTTCGTAGTCATGGTGTCTGGGACGCGATCGTGTAAGTGAATTAAGTTGTGCATCGCGATCGCGTAGCTGAGGCAGCGTTCGCGTAGGAGGATTCGAGCTGATGAGGAGGGGAGATAATTGCACTACGCGATCACGTGAGGAAGGATGAGATCGTGTAGGTTTGAAAGGCAGTGATCCGCGATCACGTGGAGCTGCGCGCGTTCGCGTAGAGTTAAAATGTGGGGCTTCCTGTTTGTGCTTCGCGATCGCGAGGCTCATTCCGCGATCATCATGAAGAAAATCTGGGCAGGCAGCGTTATATTCAAAATCGAGGGTTTGAACCCATTTTTCATATTTTGAGCTAGAGACCACGGATTAGGCGATTTTTGAAGGCATTTTCAGGGAGTTGATTGGGGTAAGTGTTCTGCACTTGATTTTGGTAAATTCCATGATTGTATCTTAATTTCTATCATCTAAATTAGGAATTTGGGTAAACAATTGGAAGAAAAATGGAAGAGTTCTTGAGAGAGTAATTTGGGGATTTGAGGGACCAAATGAGGTTGGATTTTGGTGAAATTGGTATGGTAGACTCGTGAGTAGATGGGTTTTCTAGTTTTGTAATTTTTGTCGGATTTCGAGACGTGGGCCCAGGGGGCGGAATTGGGCGAATGTCGGATTTTGGTTGAAATTGATATTGTTTCGTGTGGAATTGTTTCCTTGGCCTATATTGATTGCATTGTAATGCTTTTGGTCAGATTCGGGACGTTTGGAGGCCTAGTCGAGAGGCAAGGTCATTGCGGAGTAGGATTTTGGCTTGATTGACATAAATAACGCTTCCAAACCTGGTTCTGAGGGTTCGTAACCCCGAGCTATGTGCTATGTGATTAGTATTGAGGTGATGCACATGCCAAGTGACGGACATGCGGGCGTGCACCGCATGAATTGAGGCATAGTTCATTCCATGGCACCGCTTAGTGATTCTTTCTTGTTGATATTCGCGTTTCTATCATGTGATTAAGTAAATGTGTTGTAAATCATGCTAGATGTCCTGTTAGGGCTTCACGCCGATACTGTTAGGACCCGAGTGGTCTTTTCTTGCTGTCATCTCATTAGTTTCATTGATATTATGTACTCAGTCTTAATCATGCATATCATATCATGTCTCAATCTCAATTATTATTATTTGGCATATCATATCATTGTTTCGGGCTAGTTTGATGGCATTGTGCGCCCGTGTGTAAGATACTAGAGAGTGATGACTGAGTGAGGCCGAGAGCCTGATTATGAGTGACAATTATGGGATCAGGCTGCACGCCGTAGCAATTATGTTGATGATTGTGATAGCACTTGGGCTGTAGGAGCCCCTCCGGAGTCTGTAACACACCCCCAGTGAGCGCAAATGATATTATTGAGGGATGGATTTATCTGGACATGGATTTGTCCGAAGTATTAATACCTAGAGATGGATTTCTCTACAGGGTTGGATTACCCTTTTTCCTCGATACCGAGGTACTATATAGTCAGCATCGAGTATGTTCCGGGATGGATTTCCCTGGGCCGGATAGCCATATGCGGTACCGAGTGGTTGAGAACTTGAGAGTGGGAGTACATGGTACATTTTCATGCATTCTATGCATTTGCACTTGAGATATGCTGAGCTTATCACTTTACATTGTTCAGATTTGCATCTACCTTCCTTTTTGAGCTGAACACTTGAATGGAAAGCATGTCTACTTTACTGTACAGTTTAATCTGTTATCTTTTGAGGTTTAGTCTGTCACTACCTATCAGTCCATAGTTAGGACTTGTTACTTACTGAGTTGGTGTACTCACGTTACCCCATGCACCTTGTGTGCTGATTCAGGTATCTCAGGCCACGGTAGCGGCTGTTGACCATTTCTGATGCGGATCATCATTCGGAGATAGTGAGGTAGTTGCTTGGCGATTGAAGCCCCATCTTTCTCCTTCCTTATCTTCTATTTAGTGTATTTTATATTATTTCCAAACAATGTTGTCTTGCTATATTTCAGAACCGTGGTAGTATTGACTCATGACGTAGTGACACCCGATGTTGGGGTTTAAATTTCCATATTTTGTTTTTCTTTGAAATTCTCTTTTATTTAGAATTTTTGTTGAAAAAGGTTACTATCTAAATTTTTAATGAAAAATTGAATTGTTTGAAAGTGTTTCGTCTTGCCTAGTTCCATGATATATGTTATCATGACCTGGGTCGTGACAAGTTGGTATCAGAGCCTAGGATACATAGGTCTCACAAGTCATGAGCAGGTTTAGTAGAGTCTTGTGGATCGGTGCGGAGACATCCTACTTATCTTCGAGAGGCTGCAGAACCCTTAGGAAAAATCTCACATTCATGAATTCTTGTCATGCGAATCTATTGATTCTGGTAACTAAACTTCTATTGTTTCATTCTCTCACAAATGGTGAGGACACGTGCTACCGGACAGGATGACCATCCACCAGTTAGGCCCGTGAGAGGCGGAGGCCATGGTAGGGGTAGGGGTGCAGCCCGTGCAGTAGCTGGGGCAGTACCTGTAGACCCTCCCCTTGCTCCAGATCAGGTCCCAACCGCAGATACTCCAGTGGGACCAGCTCAGGCACCCCCTGTGCCTATTGTGATTCCTGGCCTTTAGGAGGCCCTATCCCAGATTCTATCAGTGTGCATTGGCCTGGCTCAGGGGGTCTCAGTTACTATGGGCGCAACTACTTCTCTGGTCGGGGGAGGCACTCAGACTCCTGTCGCCCGTACAACCGAGTAGGTTGTTTAGGGACTTCAGACACCGAAGGCACCACCAGCCCATCCGGATTCACCTTCCCAAGATTATGTGGTTCCAATCATGCCTGATGACGATCAGCGTAGATTGGAGAGGTTTGGTAGACTTCAGCCTCCGACTTTCATAGGTGCAGAGGGCGAGGACGCCCAGAGTTTCTTGGATAGGTGTCAGCGTATTCTTCGGACAGCAGGCATTCTGGAGACCAGTGGGGTCTCATTCACTACCTTCCAGTTCTTGGGAGCTGCCTTTACTTGGTGGGAGGCTTATGAGAGGTGTAGGCCTGTGGTGCAGCGCCCTTACCTGGCAGCAGTTTTCCGTTCTCTTTTTGGAGAAGTATGTGCCACAGTCCCGCAGAGAGGAGCTGTGCAGGCAGTTCGAACAGTTGCATCAGGATGATATGACTGTGACGCAGTATGAGATGAGATTTTTAGATCTAGCTCGTCATGCTATTTGGTTAGTTCCTCCAGATAGGGAGAGGATCTGGAGGTTCATGGATGGCCTCGCATATCAGCTACAGATTCTTATGGCCAGAGAGAGGGTGTATGGTTCTTCTTTTGAGGAGGTGGTTGACATCGCCCGAGAGATAGAGTCAGTCCGTCGCCAGGAGCGAGTTGAGAGGGAGGCCAAGAGGCCTCGGGGATCTGGTAGTTTTGGTGGTGTTCCTTCAGGAGGTCAGTTTTAGCACGGCACCGTCCAATCATGCCTGCTTAGTCAGCTCGCCCAGTTCACCGTGGTGCATTATCGGGACATGGTTCTCACAGTTCTCATCAGGGTCACTCATCATTCAGTGCCCTCCCAACCCAGAGTTCATCTCGTGCACCATTAGCTCACGGCTCATCTATGCCTGATTCATCTAGTGGGTATTCTGGTGCTTGGGGCTCCCTTCAGTACCCATTGCTAGTGGCTGATAGAAGTTGTTTTGAGTGTGGAGATTTAGGTCATATCAAGAGATTGTGTCCCCGCCTCATGGGAGGTCCATCCCAGTAGAGGAGTCAGCCTTTGGCTTCAGCACCAGACACTTCACCACCCGCCCGGCCAGCTAGGGGTGGGGGTCAGTCAGCTAGGGGTCTCCTTAGAGAGGGAGGTCGATCTGGTGGTGGTCATGCCTGTTTTTATGCACTCCCAGCCAGACCAGATGTTATGGCTTCAAATGACGTGATTACATGTATTGTTTCAGTATGTCACCGAGATGCCTCAATCTTATTTGACCCTGGTTCCATATATTCATATGTTTCATCATATTTTGCTCATTTTTTGGATATGCCCCGTGAGTCCTTAGTTACCTCTATTTATGTTTCTACTCCTGTGGGAGATACTATTGTTGTGGACTGCGTGTATTGGTCATGTGTGGTGTCTATTGGGGGTCTAGAGACCCTAGTGGATTTGTTATTGCTCAGTATGGTTGACTTCGATGTGATATTGGGAATGGATTGGTTATCTTCATGTCATGTTGTGCTGGATTGTCACGCTAAGACCGTGACCTTAGAGATGCCGGTATTTTCGAGGGTTGAGTGGATTGGTTCCATAGATTATGTGCCTAGTAGGGTGATTTCATACCTGAAGGCTCAGTGTATGTTTGAGAAGGGTTGCCGATCTTATCTGGCTTTTGTGAGGGATGTCACTGCTGAGATTCCCACTATTGATTCTGTTCCAGTGATTTGTGATTTTTCGGATGTGTTTCCTGCAGACCTGCTGCACATGCCGCCTGACAGGGATATTGACTTTGGTGTTGATTTGGTGCTAGACACTCAGCTTATTTCTATTACATTGTATCATATGGAACCGGCGGAGTTTAAAGAATTTACAGAACAGCTTTAGGAACTCCTTGATAAAGGGTTTATTCGGCCTAGTGTGTCAACTTGGGGTGCACCAGTTCTATTTGTGAGGAAGAAGGATGGTTCCATGAGAATGTGTATTGACTACAGGTAGTTGAATAAGGTCACAGCCAAGAACAAGTATCATTTGCCTCGTAATAATGATTTATTTTACTAGCTTCAGGGAGCGAGGGTGTTCTTTAAGATTGATTTGAGGTCCGAGTATCATCAGCTGAAGGTTGGGGATTCGGATATTCCTAAGACATCCTTCAGGACCCGTTATGGCCATTATGAGTTCTTGGTGATGTCTTTTGGGATGACCACCCTAGCACCGTTCATGTATTTGATGAACAGTGTATTCCAGCCACATTTGGACTCCTTCGTTATTATGTTCATTGATGACATCCTGGTGTACTCTCATAGCCAGGAGGAGCATGCCGAGCATTTGAGGACTGTATTACAGATATTGAAGGACGAGAAGCTTTATGCAAAGTTCTCCAAGTGTGAGATTTTGCTTGGCTCGGTAGGATTCTTGGGGCATGTGGTGTCCAGTGAGGGTATTCAGGTGGATTTAAAGAGGATATAGGCGGTGCAGAGTTGGCCTAGACCATCCTCATCTACGGAGATTAGGAGCTTCCTTAGTTTGGCGGGATATTATTGTTGCTTTGTGGAGGGATTTTCATCTATTGCTTCGCCCTTGACTAAATTGACCCAGATTGGTGCTCCATTCAGATGGTCGGACGAGTGTGAGCAGATCTTTCAGAAGCTCAAGACTACTTTGACCACAACTCGAGTGTTAGTTCTGCCATCAGCTTCAGGTTCTTATACCGTGTATTGTGATGCCTTGATGATAGGTATTGGTAATGTTTTGATGCAGGAGGGTAGGGTGATTGCCTACGCCTCGCGCCAGTTGAAGACCGATGAGAAGAATTATCTGGTGCATGGTCTTGAGTTAGCAGCCATTGTTCACACCTTGAAGATTTGGCGTCATTATTTGTATGGGTTCATTCTGAGATTTATACTGATCATCAGGGTCTGCAGCATCTGTTTAAGCAGAAAGGATCTTAATTTGCATCAGTGGAGATGGTTGGAGATTCTCAAGGACTATGATATCACTATTCTATACCATCCAGGGAAGGCCAATGTGGTGGCTGATTCCTTGAGTCGTCCGGCAGAGAGTTTGGGGAGTTTAGCATATCTTCCAACAGTGGAGAGACCTTTAGCATTGGATGTTTAGGCCTTAGCGGGCCAGCTTGTGAGATTGGATATTTTAGAGCCTAGTTTGGTGTTGGCTTGCGTACTCCCCAGGTCTTCTCTTTATGACCGTATCAGGGAGCGCCAGTATGATAACCCACACTTGCTTATTCTTCAGGACAGGGTCTGGCGAGGTGATGCTAGGGATGTGACTATTGGTGATGACAGTGTGATGAGGATGTAGGGCCGGATATGTGTGCCTAATGTTGATGGGCTTTGGGAGTTGATTCCTTAGGAGGCCCACAGCTCGCGGTATTCCATCCATCCGGGTGCCGCGAAGATGTACCAGGATTTGAGATAGCACTATTGGTGGAGGTAGATGAAGAATGATATAGTCAGATTCGTCGCTCGGTGTCTCAACTATCAGCAGGTTAAGTATGAGCATTAGAGACCGTGTGGCTTGCTTTAGTGGTTAGATATTCCGAAGTGGAAGTGGGAGTGGGTCACCATGGACTTTGTAGTTGGACTCCCACGGACTTCAAGGAAGTTCGATTATATTTGGCTTATTGTGGATCGGCTGACCAAGTCTGCGCACTTCATTCATGTTGACACTACTTACACTTTGGAGTGGTTAGCTGAGATTTATATTCGAGAGATTGTTCGTCTTCATAGTGTCCCAGTTTCTATCATTTCTGATAGAGGTACTCAGTTCACATCGCAGTTCTGGATGGCCGTGCAGCGGGAGTTGTGTACTCAGGTTGAGTTGAGCACAAATTTTCAACCTCAGATGAACAGGCAGTCCAAGCGCACTATTCAGATCTTTGAGGAGACTTTGGGGGTTCATGGGACCAATTTCTGCCACTCGCGCAGTTTGCATATAATAATAGTTATCAGTCGAGTATTCAGATGGCTCCGTACGAGGCTTTATATGGGAGGAGATAAAGATCTCGGGTTGGATGGTTTGAGTCGGGTGAGGCTAGACTTTTGGGTACAGACTTGGTGCATGATGCTTTAGATAAGGTGAAATTGATTCAGGAGCGGCTTCGCGCGGCGTAGTCTAGGCAGAAGAGCTATGCGGACAGGAAGGTCCGTGATGTGTCCTTTATGGATGGGGAGAAGGTTTTGCTGAAGGTATCACCCATGAAGGGTGTTATGAGGTTTGGAAAGAGGGGCAAGTTGAGCCCCCGGTTCATTGGGCCTTTTGAGGTGCTGTAGAAGATAGAGGAGGTAGCTTATAGGCTTGCCTTGCCACCCAGCTTGTCGAGTGTGCATCCAATATTTCATGTTTCCATGCTTCAGAAGTATGTTGGCGATCCGTCCCATGTATTGGACTTCAACTCGGTTTAGTTGGAGGGTGATATGACTTATGATATGGAGCCGATGGCTATTTTGGATTGTCAGGTTCGAAGGTTGAGGTCATAGGACATAACTTCAGTAAAGGTGCATTGGAGAGGGCAGCTTGTGGAGGAGGCCACCTAGGAGACCGAGCGGGAGATGCGGAGCAGATATCCACACCTATTTAACTAAAAATAGTGTTGTAATTGAGTGAAATGAAGACAAGTCTAATATTGTGAGATTGTAAATAATTTGATTAAAAAAACCAAGGTTGTGTCCCCTTCAATGGAATGGAATGTTATCGGTGTTAATATGATATATTTCTAATGGGAGATCCTTTGATATGCAAATGATTTCTAAATGACTACTCAATATTTTCCAATAGTTGAGTACCATTTCCTCTTTATGATTTTTCCAAATATAAAAGAGTTGCAATTAAGAATAATCAATTTATGCCAAATAGAATCCACTTATTCCTAAGCGATTCTATTAAACAAGGTTTAAAGCCTTGAGTTTTTGATATTCACTTCTACCAAACCTAACCCATTTTTCCAAGTAAAGAAAGAGTAAAATGGCATTTGTTAATGTTTGCAACTACCGACAATAAATGAAGATGAGAAGTAAATAAATATCAACCAACCATTATATATATATTCAATGGTAAACACCCATTAACATTACACCCATTTAGGGTCCACAACCTTAATATTTAAAACTAGCCACTCATACTAAAATACAAAAATAGAACAATAATTAAATTCATAATGCTTACAAAAGTGCAAGAATCTTTCTTCTAAAGCTTCCAAAATAGTGAATATTCAATGCCTTCAATTGTAGTCTCTTTTTCAGACAAGATGACCCACAAAACCCTAGTAAATCTATCTATAGTGGGCTCAAAGTCGGAGCCAAAATTGGACAAAAATATCCCTGTTGAGCAGTTATGCGACCGCATACTGATCGCAGATCACGTATGCGGTCTGCATATCTTCAAATTCATCGCATAATCTTCAAGTTTCTGAACCCAGTTCTTGGCTGCATTTCAGTTATGCGGTCCGCATAACCATTATGCGGCCGCATATTCCTCCGCATAAGTGCCTCTCAGCTTCATTGATCTCAGTTATGCAGTCACTATGCGGTCCACATAGGTGTTATGCAACCGCATAATGGATCACATTTCACCTCTTTAGTTACCAAAACATCTACTTCAATTTGCGATTGTTATGTGGTCCGCATATGATTTATGCGACCGCATAATTGCCTCATTTCTTCTCTTTTATGACTCTTTGACTTCTTTTCCGTGTTTTTGGGTCCTCAAGCCTCATGCACTGCAAAACATCAAAATTTCATAAGAATTGACTCAAAATGCATTGAAAGATGATCTAAAGTCTATGTAATTGGTATCAAATGTGCCGAAATTCTACGGCACATCAACACCCCCAACTTAAACTTTTGCTTGTCCTCAAGCAACTAGAACAAATATTATTCTATCCTAAACTCTTATCGAAGTCACGAAACAGTAGTGACCGTGGATGGTTTTTACCGTCAGTTAACAAGCATGTAACTTCATTTATTTACCCTTCCTGGAAGACAATTATCACCTAACAAAGCGACTAATCAGCTTGTGAACTTTGAGCCTCGACCAAACTGACAAAATGTTACTCTCAGCTAAGTGCACTTGTATTCTACTTCAAGAACCTAACTTCTGTTAAATCTTGCAATTCATGCGCGCTCACAACAAAGAAAATCCCCAACTCACACATATTTACGGGGGATGCAATCAAACACTCTTTCACTCAGAACGAAAGTTGCATGTTACAAGTATCAGTCCATATGCTTGCCCTTATTTTAACTTGTTGCTATCTCAGGAATGATTGGTTGTAGATCACCTAGGACTTTTCACAAGTTGTAATTTAGGCTTCGGGACGGGTTGGATGAATATCTGGTAACGTAGTGGCTATACCCTCCTTGAACTCTACATATACTTTGCTTCTTTACTACATAGCATTTATTGACCTCGAGTTACCGACATCGAACTACCTCAAAGTGTTTCTTAAATTTCTACAAGATTCCACTTTTTCTCTTTGTCTTTTTCTTTTTTTTATTTTTTTATTTTTATAAAAGCATTTCTTTTCGGAGCTTGAGTTTCTTCATATATATACAACTTTGAGGAACAGTATCGACCTTTCCAATTTCCACTTTGTACTGGCACCCCCAACTTAGGCTTTTAGCCTCATTCTTACTCGTTCAAGGAGGGTTAGGTTCAAAAGAAGGAATTATTTCACAATGGGGTAAAGGTTTTTAATATGGTATCCAAAGAAAATGTTAAAGGCTCAACGGGGGTAACTAGGGTAATTTATGTACCGGGAAGTTCAATTTTTGGTCAAAATTAGCTAGCAGTCACAAAGATAGCCTAAGATCATCTTAGCGTCCAACCATTAGCCTCCGATTTGCACAAAGAAACCAACCGAGCAAGTTCTAGACATCACAAGTTAAGTATGCGCATTATTTACACAAATCCTCACTCACTCACGATGCATGAACTATTCGACTCAACATAGTTCCAGCCCTCAAGTGAATGCAAGGCAACTCACAGCTTTTATCATATGATATGTAAGATTCTAAGTAGACATAAAGTCAAAGAGCCAGCCTCAAGTTAACAAGAATGACTAACCATAAAAACATTTTTTTATATATCCCAAAGAAGGAAGGGTACAATTTATTCGTAAAAAGTTCCTTACATGATTGAAACTATACAATCACACCAAACAAGTCAAAACGTTCCATGCTACTGCCATGGTTCTACTATTACACCCTTCGAAAAGAACCCGGCGAAGAAAAACCAAGGGGAATTCATTACTAGCTACTAGTCTATGCTATTAAAGACAAAGGATTTATGCAGAATTTTTTCATACAAATATTTACACAAAATATATTTACCCCACCCCCAACTTAAGAACATGCATTTTCCCCGATGTATAAAAATTGAAAAGCAAAGTTTAGGGGCTTCATGGGGCGCACTAAGCGCTCAGAGGGTCTGGAGCATGCTGGGCAGTTGTGGGATCAACTTCTGGATCTATGACACTAGCAAGCGGAGCCTCAGACTGTGTGGTAGTGGTTTATGAGGCTAGATATGGAAGCTTCACCTGCTATGAGGCTGACACTTGAGTTTGGGAGTTGCTGGACTCTCCCAGTGATGCCTTTGGGGTCGCTGGATGGGCCTTCATGTCAGCAAGTGAACGTGCAATTGCTCTCTGCACGTCTTCCTACTCTCCAACCTGAGCCTTTGTAGGAGCATTCTCTGTACAAGCGACCACCTGCTTACCCTTATAACCCCGCTGACCCTCAGTCTCCTCCACCAATGCATCCACATTTATTTCCTCATCATCAGTCACTCTGTCATTAGATTCCTCTTCTGACTCTCCGGAATCCTCCTCTGAAGGAGTGTTAATGTGAACAATGGAAGCTGGATCTTTGAAGTCTCGGCACCCTGTGCCTCCGGGGCTGTCATTAGGTTTGAGAAGTCCAAATCTAAGCCTCGAATGAAGGTGCCTGCACCCTGCTCACCCCCCTCCGAAAGGAGGGAAGTCAAATTAAATTCCAAGTTCCGCAGCTTGTGCAGCTCCGCTTTCAGCTCACTAACGTCTTTCCTGAGCTGTGGCATATCTCCAACCTCACCTCACTCAGCCTTTTCAAGTCGCACTTCAAACTTCATAAGGCGATCTACATATGATTTATGTTTTTGTTAAAGCGCATTCACTGAGGCTTGGATGCGTGCCAAGGCTTGCCTGATGAGATTAGGGAGATCCTTCGTCAGCCCGTCCACCTTAGCGGTGTCATGCTGGGCTAGTAGACCCAGCTTTGAGATATCTGGCAGGGGAACAGGTGGATGTGCCCTGCTTGGCTGAGGAATGGTTGAGGAAGCAGCTGGAGCATCAGGAGCAGCCGGAGTATCAGGCAGTGATGGGGGAGCAGGAGTAGGTGCTGGTGAGCTTGATGAGTGAGGGAGTGAGGACTCAAGCCGGATTTTTGTCTCCCTGTCTACTGCATCACTTATCCGAGTGATGTCAATACACTGGAGAGCTTTCTCAAATATATCATGCTTCGGTACAGGTGGAACATTTACAGCTTTGCAAAGAGTTGTGATCAAACATGGGAAAGGAACAGAGGTTTACTTTTGGTTTGCCCTGATTCCCAGCTCCTTGAAGATAATGTGTCCCACATCAATCTTGATGCCCGCCATGATGCATGAAATGATGAGGGCATTTTCAATGTTGATGATATGTCTCATTCCTACTCGGCATCAGACGGGAGCAAACAAAGCTGAGCCAATATCAGGCCTCTTGGGTGAAATCCCGTTTGTAAATCTTGTGGCGCGGGTCGATCCAGGAGGGGGTCCTCTTTTCTATGAACGATGCGATCCAAGAACTCTTGTTATCTTTGTTGGTTACTTTTGCATCATATTCAGATGTGCCTGACGACCAGCCCGCAAATAATAGATCATTGATGGTGCCTGCGTCACAGAGAACCTGAACCCCTCGAACTAAAATGGAGTCTAGAAATATCTTATTCCGCCTTTGCTCAGCATTTCTTGAGGCAACATAAGAAGCATAGAACTCCCTCACAAGTGTTTCATTGTAGCCATCTAGGGCGTCCGTGAAGAATCCCCATTTCCTCTTCTGAATGTTTTCAAGTATGTGAGGGTAGTCCTCTTTCAGACCATTCAGGCTCAACTGCTTCGCCTCAAGAATGTTTCTCTTCTTTATCCCCTCTTTGTATAGGTTCCATGAGCCTGGGACCCCAAATCTTAAATCTTCCCCACTCTTTCGCGTTGCTTCAGCTTGTAAGTCAACTGATGGCAAGATGTCAGCATGTGCCCCTCCTCTTCAGACTGGGAGGAGTGCTCAGAAGTGTTGTAGGTGGATTCCGGCCGTGGACGTTTAGACTGTTGTGTTTGTTGGCTTAGAGTAGCTCTTTTCTTTCCACGAGCAGGTGGTGATCGCGTTGGAATAGCTTTCCTTGGTGCCATTTATACAATAAAAGAGTGCGTGAGTGGTGGGAATAGCATAAAAAGCATGTAGAGGAAAATTAACAGAGAAAAACAAGTTATGCGATGGGTTCTGCCGTCACAGATCCACTTTGTGGACCGCAAACTCATCGCATATTTGCACACACCACACTGAAGTATTTCTGCGGTCACAAAAACCATCGCATAACTTGTTTTGCGACCGCAAAGAGATCGCATAATTTCACCCAAGAAAGCATTTTATCTGACCGTGTTTGCGGTAGTTATGCGGCCCGCAAAACACTTTTGCGATCGCATAATGTCTCGCATTGTTGCACTTAGACTAGGCCACCTAGGGTTTCTTTTGCGATGACTTTGCGGACCGCAAACCAATTATGCGGGCCGTAAAGGTCATCTTCCTCAATGTTCAAGAATCTCCCCTTAACAAGTCCTATCACGCCAAAATTTGATACGCTCAAATTACACCTTAATAAATAGTGAAAAGTGGTCGATGTCAAATATAATAACCCAACTAGGTCGGAGTCGAATCCCACGGGGAATAGCTGTGAAAAGATTACTTGAGTAGTGTGAAACTTAACTTAAATCATAATTCTATTCCATTAGCTAAAAAAAGTGTTGTAATTGAGTGAAATGAAGATAAGTATAATATTCTGAGATTGTAATTAATTTGATTAAGGAAACCAAGGTTGTGTCCTCTTCAATGGAATGTAATGTTATCGGTGTTAATATGATATATTTCTAATGGGAGGTCCTTTGATATGAATATGATTTCTAAATGACTACTCAATATTTTCCAATAGTTGAGTACTATTTCCTCTTTATGATTTTTCCAAATATAAAAGAGTTGCAATTAAGAATAATCAATTTATGCCAAATAGAATCCACTTATTCCTAAGCGATTCTATTAAACAAGGTTTAAAGCCTTGAGTTTTTTATATTCACTACTACCAAACCCTAACCCATTTTTCCAAGTAAAGAAAGAGTAAAATGGCATTTGTTAATGTTTGCAACCACCGACAATAAATGAAGAATGAGAAGTAAATAAATATCAACCAACCATTATATATATATTCAATGGTAAACACTCATTAACATTACACCCATTTAGGGTCTACAACCTTAGTATTTAAAACTAGCCACTCATACTAAAATACAAAAATAGAACAATAATTAAAGTCATAATGCTTACAAAAGTGCAAGAATCTTTCTTCTAAAGATTCCAAAATAATAAATATTCAATGCCTTCAATTGTAGTCTCTTTTTCAGAAAAGATGACCCACAAAAACTCTAGTAAATCTATTTATAGTGGGCTAAAAGTCGGAGCCAAAATTGGACAAAAATGTCCTTGCAAAGCAGTTATGCGACCGCATACTGGCCGCAGATCACGTATGCGGTCTGCCTATCTTCAAATTCATCGCATAATCTTCAAGTTTCTAAACCCAGTTCTTGGCCGCATTTCAATTATGCGGTCCGCATAACCATTATGCGATCGCATATTCCTCCGCAGAAGTGCCTCTCAGCTTCATTGATCTCAGTTATGCGGTCCACTTAGGTGTTATGTGACCACATAACGGATCGCATTTTCACCTCTTCAGTTACCAAAACATCTGCTTCAATTGGCGATTGTTATGCGGTCCGCATACAATTTATGTGGTCCGCATATGATTTATGCGACCGCATAATTGCCTCATTTCTACTCTTTTGTGTCTTTCTGACTTCTTTTCCGTGTTTTGGGTCCTCGGGCCTCATGCACTGCAAAACATCAAAACTTCATAAGAATTGACTCAAAATGCATTGAAAGATGATCTAAAGTCTATGTAATTGGTATCAAATGTGCCGAAATTCTACGGCACATCATTATTCAGCTTACATCGGGTTGGTTGCTTCACGTCTGGAGTGGTTTTGGCGTGGAATGAGACACTTAGTCTCTATTTTAGAAGTTTAAGTTGGAAAAGTCAACCAGATGTTGACTTATGAGAAAACGATCTCGGATTGGGATTTTTATGGTTTGGATAGCTCTGTTAGGTAATTTTGGATTTTGGAGCGCGTCCGGAATGTATTTTGGAGACCCGTGGTAGAATTAAGCTTGAATTGGGGAAAGTTGGAAATTCGACGATTTTGGTCAGCAGTGGAAAATTAGATATCGGGGTCGGAATGGAATTCCGGAAGTTGGAATAGGTTTGTAGTGTCATTTGTGACGTGTGTGCAAAATTTCAAGTCATTCGAAGGTGATTTGATAGGTTTCGGCGTCGTTTGTGGAATTTGAAAGTTTAGAAGCTCTTAGGCTTGAATCCGAGGGTAATTTGGTGTTTCGATGTTGTTTTGAGCGATTCGAAGTTGCGACTAAGTTCATATGATATTGTGGGACTTGATGATATGTTGGTTGAGGTCCCGGGGGGCCTCGGGTGAGTTTCGGGTGGATAATGGATCGTTTTTGGATGTTGCTTTATGGTTGATAACTGCTGGTGTAACTTTCTGGTTTCCTCATACGCGATCGCATGGGTAGGTCCGCGATCGCGTAGGCTTATGTGGGGCATAGGTAATTTTTGTTCTTTGCGGTCACAGTGCATGGGATGTAATCGCGTAAGTGAATTAAGTTGTGCATCGCGATCGCGTGGCTGAGGCCGCGTTCGCGTAGAAGGATTCGAGCTGATGAAGAGGGGAGATAATTTCTCTACATGATCATGTGAGGAAGGAAGCGATCGCGTAGTTAAAAAGTCAGTGATCCACGATTGCTGGAGCTGGGCACATTCGCATAGGGTTAAAGTGTGGGGCTGCCTGTTTGTGCTTCGCGATCGCGATGAAGAAAATCTGGGAAGGCAATGTTATATTAAAAATTTAGGGTTTGAACCCAATTTTCATATTTTGAGCTATAGACCACGGATTTGGGGGATTTTTGGAGGCATTTTCAGGGAGTTTAGTGGGGTAAGTGCTCCTCACTTGATTTTGGGTAAATTCCATGATTGTATCTTGATTTATATCATTTAAATTGGGAATTGGGGTGAAAAATTGGAGGAAAATGGGAGAGTTCTTGAGAGAGTAATTTGGGTATTTGAGGAACCAAATGAGGTTCGATTTTGGTGAAAATGGTATGCATAGGCTCGTGAGTGAATGGGTTTTCTAGTTTTGTGATTTTTTTTGTATTTCGAGACGTGGGCCCGGGTGTCAGAATTGGGTGAATTTCGGGATTTTGGTTGAAATTGATAGTTTTCGTGTGGAATTGTTTTCTTAGCCTATATTGATTGCATTGTATTGCTTTTGGTCAGATTCCGGACGTTTGGAGGCCGAGTCGAGAGGCAAGGTCGTTGCGGAGTAGGATTTTGGCTTGATTGAGGTAAGTAATGCTTCCAAACTTGGTTGTAAGGGTTCGAAACCCCGATCTATGTGCTAGGTGATTAGTATTGAGGTGACGCACATGCCAAGTGATGGGCATACGGGTGTGCACCGCAAGAATTATGGCACGGTTAATTCCATTGCACCGCTTAGTGATTCTTTCTTGTTGATATCCGCATTTCTATCATGTGATTAAGTAAATGTGCTATAAATCATGTTATATGTCCTGTTAGGGCTTCACAACGATACTGTTGGGACCCAAGTGGTCGTTTATTGATGTCATCTCATTAGTTTCATTGATATTCTGTACTCAGTTTTAATCATGCATACCATATCATGTCTCAGTCTCAGTTATTATTATTTGGCACATCATATCATTGTTTCGGGCTAGTTTCATGGCATTGTGAGCCTGTGTGTGTGAGACTGGAGAGTGATGACTGAGTGAGGCCGAGAGCCTGATTATGAGTGAAAGATATGTGATCGGGCTGCACGCCGCAGCGGTTAGGTTGATGATTGTGATAGCACTTGGGCTTTAGGAGCCCCTCCGGAGTTTGTAACACACCCCCAGTGAGCGCAGATGATATTATTGAGGGATGGATTTCCTTGGACATGGATTTCTCCGAAGTATTGATACCTGGAAATGAATTTCTCTGCAAGATTGGATTACCATTTTTCCTCGATACCGAGGGATGACATAGTCAGCATCGAGTATGTTCCGGGATGGATTTCCCTGGGCCGAATGGCCATATGCAGTACCGAGTGGTTGAGGACTTGAGAGTGGGAGTACATTGTTCATTTTCATGCATTCTATGTATTTTCACTTAGAGATATGCTGAGCTTATCACTTTACATTGTTCCGATTTGCATCTACCTTGATTTTTTAGCTGAACACTTGAATGGAGAGCATGTCTACTTTACTGTACAGTTTAATCTGTTATCTGTTGAGGTTTAGTCCGTCACTACCTATCAGTCCATAGTTTGGACTTGTTACTTACTGAGTTGGTGTACTCACATTACCCCATGCACCTTGTGTGCAGATTCAGGTATCTCAGGCCACGGTAGCGGTTGTTGACCATTTCTGCTGCGGACCATCATTCGGAGATAGCGAGGTAGCTGCTTGGCGATCGCAGCCCCGTCTTTCTCCTTCCTTATCTTCCATTTAGTGTATTTTTGACTATTTCCAAACAGTGTTGTCTTGCTAAATTTCATAACTGTGGTAGTATTGGCTCATGACTTAGTGACACTCGATTTTGGGGTTTAAATTTCTGTATTTTTTTTTGTTTTGAAATTTCTCTTTTATTTAGAATTTCGGTTGAAAAATGTTATTATCTAAATTTTTAATGAACAATCGAATTGTTTGAAAGTGTGCCGGCTTGCGTAGTTCAACGATAGGCTCCATCACGATCGGGGTCGTGACTAGTTGGTATCAGAACCTAGGTTATATAGGTCTCACAAGTCATGAGAAGGTTTAGTAGAGTCTTGCGGATCGATGTGGTGACGTCCGTACTTATCTTCGAGAGGCTGCAGAACCCTTAAGAAAAATCTCACATTCTTGAATTCTTGTCGTGCGAATCTATTGATTCTGGGAACTAAACTTCTATTGTTTCATTCTCTCACAGATTATGAGGACACGTGCTACCGGACAGGATGACCAGCCACCAGTTAGGCCCGTGAGAAGCCGAGGTTGTGATAGGGGTAGGGGTGCAGCCCGCGCAGCAGCCGGGGCAGTAACTGTAGACCCTCCACTTGCTCCAGATCAGGTCCCAGCGGCAGGTACTCCAGTGGGACCAGCTCAGGCACCCTCTGTGCCTATTGTGATTCCTAGCCTTCAGGAGGCCCTAACCCAGATTCTATTCGTGTGCACTGGCCTAGCTCAGGCGATCTCAGTTACTACGGCTGCAGCTACTTCTCAGGCCGGGGGAGGCACTTAAACTCCCGCCGCCCGTACACCTGAGCAGGTTGTTCAGGGACTTCAGACACCGGAGGCACCACCAGCCCATTCGGTTGCACATGCTCAGGATTATGTGGTTCCAGTCATGCCTGATGACGAGCAGCGTAGATTGGAGAGGTTTGATAGATTTCGGCCTCTGACTTTCAGGGGCGCATACGGCGAGGACGCCCAGGGTTTCTTGGAGAGTGTCAGCGTATTCTTCAGACAACAGGCATTCTGGAGACCAGTGGGGTCTCATCTACTACCTTCCAGTTCTCGGGAGCTGCCTTTACTTGGTGGGAGGCTTATGAGAGGTGTAGGCCTGTGGTGCAGTGTCCCTTACTTGGCAGCAGTTTTTCGTTCTCTTTCTAGAGAAGTATGTGCCACAGTCCCGCAGAGAGGAGCTGTGCAGGAAGTTCGAGCAGTTGCATCAGGATGATATGACTATGACGCAGTATGAGATGAGATTTTCAGAGCTAGACTGTCATGCTATTTGGTTGGTTCCTCCAGATAGGGAGAGGATCAGGAGGTTCATGGATGGCCTCGCATATCAGCTATAGATTCTTATGACCAGAGAGAGGGTGTATGATTCTTCTTTTGAGGAGGTGCTTCACATCGCCTGAGAGATAAAGTTAGTTCGCTACCAGGAGTGAGTTGACAGGGAGGCCAAGATGCCTCGGGGATCTGGTAGTTTTGGTGGTGTTCCTTCAGGAGGTCAGTTTCAGCACGACAGAGGTCGTCCATTCAGACCTGCTCAGTCAGCTCGCCCGGTTCACCGTGGTGCATTATCGGGACATGGTTCTCACAATTCTCATCAGGGTCACTCATCATTCAGTGCCCTCCTAGCCCAGAGTTCATCCCCGTGCACCATCAGCTCAGGGCTCATCTATTCTTGGTTCTTCTAGTAGGTATCCAGTGTTTGGGGCTCCCTTTAGTCCCCATTGCCAGTTGCCGGTAGAGTTTGTTTCGAGTGTGGAGATTTGGGTCATATCAAGAGATTGTGTCCCCGCCTCACGGGAGGTTTATCCCAGCAGAGGAGTCAGCCTTCGGCTTCAGCACCAGTCACTTAACCACCCGCCCAGCAAGCTAGGGGTAGGGGTCAGTCATCTAGGAGTCGTCCTAGAGGGGGAGGTCGATCCGGTGGTGGTCAGGCCCGTTTTTATGCACTCACAGCCATACTAGATGATATGGCTTCAGATGCTGTGATTACAAGTATTATTTCAGTATGTCAACAAGATGCCTCAGTCTTATTTGACCCTGGTTCCACATATTCATATGTTTCATCATATTTTGCTCATTTTTTGGATATGCCCCGTGAGTCCTTAGTTACCTCTATTCATGTGTCTACTCCTGTGGGCGATACTATTGTTGTGGACTGCGTGTATCGGTCATGTGTGGTGTCTATTGGGGGTCTGGAGATCAGAGTGGATTTGTTATTGCTCAGTATGGTTGACTTCGATGTGATATTGGGCATGGATTGGTTATCTCCATATCACCTTAGCGATGCCGGGATTTCTGAGGGTTGAGTAGAGTGGTTCCATAGATTATGTGCCTAGTAGGGTGACTTCAAACCTGAAGGCTCAGTGTATGGTTGAGAAGGTTTGCCTATCTTATTTGGCTTTTGTGAGGGATGTCAGTTCAGAGACTCCCACTATTGATTTTGTTCCAGTGCTCCGTGATTTTCCGGATGTGTTTCCTGCAGACCTGCCGGACATCCACCTGACAGGTATATTGACTTTGGTTTGATTTGATGCCAGGCACTCAGCCTATTTCTATTCCACCATATCGTATGGCACCGGCGGAGTTGAAGGAATTGAAATAACATCTTCAGGAACTCTTTAATAAGGGGTTTATTCGGCCTAGTGTGTCACCTTGGGGTG
This sequence comes from Nicotiana knightiana, assembly GCA_005239525.1. Taxonomy (NCBI): domain Eukaryota; kingdom Viridiplantae; phylum Streptophyta; class Magnoliopsida; order Solanales; family Solanaceae; genus Nicotiana; species Nicotiana knightiana. The sequence goes on along the minus strand of ML374538.1, from coordinate 21,179 downwards.
CACCAGTTCTATTTGTGAAGAAGAAGAATGGTTCCATGAGAATGTGTATTAACGACAGGCAGTTGAACAAGGTCAAAATCAAGAACAAGTATCCTTTGCCTCGTATTGATGATTTATTTGACCATCTCCAGGGAGCAAGGGTGTTCTCTAAGATTGATTTGAGGACCGGGTATCATCAGCTAAAGATTCGGGATTCGGATATTCCTAAGATAGCTTTTCGGACCCGTTATGGCCGTTATGAGTTCTTGGTGATGTCTTTTGGTCTGACCAATGCCCCATCAGCGTTCATGCATTTGATGAACAGTGCATTCAAGCCATATTTGGACTCCTTTGTTATTGTGTTCATTGATGACATCCTGGTGTACTCTCGTATCCAGGATGAGCATGCCCAGCATTTGAGGACTGTATTACAGAGATTGAGGGAGGAAAAGCTTTATGCAAAGTTCTCCAAGTGTAAGTTTTGTCTTGGCTTGGCTCGGTAGCATTCTTGGGGCACGTGGGGTCCAGTGAAGGTATTCAGGTGGATCTGAAGAAGATAGAGGCGGTGCAGAGTTGGCCTAGACCATCCTCAGCTATGGAGATTAGGAGCTTTCTTGGTTTGGCGGGATATTATCGTCGCTTTGTGGAGGGATTTTCATCTATTGCTTCGCCCTTGACTAAATTGACCCAGAAGGGTGCTCCATTCAGGTGGTCGGACGAGTGTGAGGAGAGCTTTCAAAAGCTCAAGACTGCTTTGACCACAACCCCAATGTTAGTTCTGCCATCAGCTTCAGGTTCTTATACCGTGTATTTTGATGCCTTTTAGGATAGGCATGTAGGAGAGTAGGGTGATTGCCTATGCCTCGCGCCAGTTGAAGACACATGAGAAGAATTATCTGGTGCATGATCTTGAGTTAGCATCCATTGTTCACGCCTTGAAGATTTGACGTCATTATTTGTATGGGGTTTATTGTGAGATTTATACTGATCATCGGAGTCTGCAGCATCTGTTTAAGCAGAAGGATCTTAATTTTCGTCAACAGAGATGGTTGGAGCTTCTCAAGGACTATGATATCACTATTCTATACCATCCGGGGAAGGCCAATGCGGTGGTCGATGCCTTGTGTCACCGGGCAGAGAGTTTGGGGAGTTTACCATATCTTCCATCAGCGGAGAGACCTTTAGCATTGGATGTTCAGGCCTTAGAGGGCCAGCTTTTGAGATTGAATATTTTGGAGCCTAGTTGGGTGTTGGCTTACCTAGTCTCCAGGTCTTCTCTTTATGACCGTATCATGGAGCGCTAGTATGATGACCAACACTTGCTCGTTCTTCTGGATAGGGTCCGGCGTGGTGATGTTAGCGATGTGACTATCAGTGATGACAATGTGATGAGGATGCAGGGCCAGATATATGTTCCTAATATGGATGGGCTTTGGGAGTTGATTCTTGAGGAGGCCTACAGCTCGCGATATTCCATCAATCCGGGTGCCGCAAAGATGTACCAAGATTTGAGATAGGACTATCGGTGGAGGCGGATGAAGAAGGATATAGTCAGATTTGTAGCTTAGTGTCTCAACTATCAGCAGTTTAAGTACGAGCATCAGAGACCGGGTGGCTTGCTTCAGAGGCTAGATATTCCGGAGTGGAAATGGGAGCGGATCACCATGGACTTTATAGTTGGACTCCCACGGATTTCGAGTAAGTTCGATGCTATTTGGGTTATTGTGGATCAGTTGACCAAGTCCGCGCACTTCATTCTTGTTGGTACTACTTACACTTCGGAGCAGTTAGCTGAGATTTATTTTCGAGAGATTGTTCGTCTGCATGGTGTCCCAGTTTCCATCATTTCTGATAGAGGTACTCAGTTCACATCGCACTTCTGGAGGGCCATGCAGCGGGAGTGAGGTACTCCGGTTGAGTTGAGCACATCTTTTCACCCTCAGACGGACGGGTAGTCCGAGCGCACTAGTCAGATCTTGGAGGACATGTTGCGCGCTTAGGGTTATTGACTTTGGGGGTTCATGGGACCAGTTTCTGCCACTCGGGGAGTTTGTATATAATAATAGTTATCACTCGAGTATTCAAATGGCTTTGTACGAGGCTTTATATGGGAGGAGGTGTAGATCTCCGGTTGGTTATTTTGAGCCGGATGAGCTAGACTCTTGGGTACAGACTTGGTGCATGATGCTTTAGATAAGGTGAAATTGATTCAGGAGCGGCTTCGCACGGCGTAGTCTAGGCAGAAGAGCTATGCGGACAGGAAGGTCCGTGATGTGTCTTTTATGGATGGGGAGAAGGTTTTGCTGAAGGTATCACCTATGAAGGGTGTATGGAATGAGGGGCAAGTTGAGCCCTCGGTTCATTGGGCCTTTTGAGGTGCTGCAGAGGATAGGGGAGGTGGCTTATAGGCTTGCTTTGCCACCTAGCTTGTCGAGTGTGCATCCGATATTCATGTTTGCATGCTTCTGAAGTATTTTGGCTTTCCGTCCTATGTATTGGACTTCATCTCGGTTTAGTTGGAGGGTGATATGACTTATGATGTGGAGCCGGTGGCTATTTTGGATCGTCAGGTTCGAAGGTTGAGGTCAAAGGACATAGCTTCTGTAAAGGTGCAGTGGAGATGGCAGCCTGTGGAGGAGGCCACCTGGGAGACCAAGCGGGAGATGCGGAGCATATATCCACACCTATTTGAGGCTCCAGGTATGTTTCTAGACCCGTTCAAGGACGAACATTTGTTTAACAAGGGGAGGATATAACGACCTGGCTGGTCGTTCCGAGAGTTATAGCCCTATTTCCCCCATTTCTGCTTCTTTATGTGTTATTCAGGTTTATTTTGTTGCATCGGGTTGGTTGGTTCGGGTCTGGAGTGGTTTTGGAGTGGAATGAGACACTTAGCTTCTATTTTAGAAGGTTAAGTTGGAAAAGTTAACCGGATGTTGACTTATGAGAAAACGATCTCAGATTGGGATTTTTATGGTTCGGATAGCTCTGCTAGGTGATTTTGGACTTAGGAGCACATCCAGAATGTATTTTGGAGACCCGTGGTAGAATTAGGCTTGAATTGGCGAAATTTGGAAATTCTGCGATATTGATCGGTAGTGGAAAATTAGATATCCATGTCGGAATGGAATTCCGGAAGTTTGAATAGGTTTGTAGTGTCATTTGTGATGTGTGTGCAAAATATTGTAGGTCAGTCGGAGGTGATTTGATAGGTTTCGGCGTCGTTTTTGGAATTTGAAAGTTTAGAAGTTCTTAGGCTTGAATCCGAGTGTAATCTAGTATTTTGAGTGATTCGGAAGTATGACTAAGTTCGTATGATGTTGTGGGACTTGATGGTATGCTTGGTTGAGGTCCCGGGGGGCCTCGGGTGAGTTTCGGGTGGTTAACGGATCGTTTTGGGACTTTTCTTTATGGCTGATAACCGCTGGTGTAACTTCGCGGTCGCAGTGTATGGGACGCGATCGTGTAAGTGAATTAAGTTGTGCATCACGATTGCGTGGCTGAGGCCGCATTCACGTAGGAGGATTCGAGCTGATGAGGAGGGGAGATAATTGCTCTATGTGATCACGTGAGGAAGGATGCGATCGCGTAGGTTTAAAAGGCAGTGATCCGCGATCTCGTGGAGCTGGGGCCATTCGCGTAGGGTTAAAATGTGTGGCTTCCTGTCTATGATCGCGAGGCTCATTCCGCAATCGCCATGAAGAAAAATCTGGGCAGACAGTGTTATATTCAAAATCGAGGGTTTGAACCCATTTTTCATATATTGATCTAGATACCATAGATTTGGGCGATTTTTTAAGGCATTTTCAGGGAGTTCATGGGGGTTAGTGTTCCTCACTTGATTCTGGGTTAATTCCATGATTGTATCTTGATTTCTATCATCTAAATTGGGAATTGGGGTGAAATATTGGAGGAAAAATGGAAGAGTTCTTGAGAGAGTAATTTTGGGATTTGAGGGACCATATGAGGTCAGATTTTGGTGAAATTGGTATGTGTAGACTCGTGAGTGAAAGGATTTTCTAGTTTTGTGATTTTTTCGGATTTCGAGACGTGGGGTCGGGGGCCGAAATTGGGTGAATTTCGGGATTTTGGTTGAAATTGATAGTTTTTCGTTTGGAATTGTTTCCTTGGCCTATATTGATTGCATTGTATTGCTTTTGGTCAGATCGGGACTTTTGGAGGCCGAGTCGAGAGGCAAGATCGTCGCGAAGTAGGATTTTGGCTTGATTGAGGTAAGTAACGCTTCCAAACATGGTTTTGAGGGTTCGAAACCCCGAGCTATGTGCTATGTGATTAGTAGTTAGGTGACGCACATGCCAAGTGACGGGCATGCTAGCGTGCACCGCGAGAATTGTGGGCTGGTTCACTCCATGGCACCGCTTAGTGATTCTTTCTTGTTGATATCCGCGTTTCTATCATGTGATTAAGTAAATGTGATGTAAATCACGCTAGATGTCCTGTTAGGGCTTCACGCTGATACTGTTGGGACCCGAGTGATCGTTTCTTGCTTTCATCTCATTAGTTTCATTGATATTCTATACTCAGTCTTAATCATGCATATCATATCATGTCTCAGTCTCAGTCTCAGTCTCAGTCTCAGTCTCAGTTATTATTATTTGGCACATCATATCATTGTTTTGGGCTAGTTTCATGGCATTGTGAGCCCGTGTGTGTGAGACTGGAGAGTGATGACTGAGTGAGGCCGAGAGCCTGATTATGAGTGACAAATATGGGATCAGGTTGCACGACACAGTGGTTATATTGATGATTGTGATAGCGTTTGGGCTGTAGTAGGCCCTCTGGAGTCTGTAACACACCCCCAGTGAGCGCAGATGATATTATTGAGGGATGGATTTCCCTGGACATGGATTTGTCCGCAATATTATTGAGGGATGGATTTACCTATACATGGATTTGTCCGAAGTGTTGATACTTGGAGATGGATTTCTCCGCAGGGTTGGATTACCTTTTTTCCTCGGTACCGAGGGACTATATAGTCAGCATCGAGTATGTTTCGAGATGGATTTCCCTGGGATGGATAGCCATAGGAAGTACCGAGTGGTTGAGCACTTGAGAGTGGGAGTACATGGTTCATTTTCATGCATTCTATGCATTTGCACTTAGAGATATCCTGAGCTTATCACTTTACATTGTTCAGATTTGCATCTACCTTGCTTTTTGAGCTGAACACTTGAATGGAAAGCATGTCTACTTTACTCTACAGTTTTATTTGTTATCTGTTGAGGTTTAGTTCGTCACTACCTATCAATCCATAGTTTTAACTTGTTACTTACTGAGTTGGTGTACTCACGTTACCCCCTACACCTTGTGTGTAGATTCAGGTATCTCAGGCCACGGTAGCGGTTGTTGACCATTTCTGCTGCGGATCATCATTCGGAGATAGCGAGGTAGATGTCTGGCGATCGCAGCCCCGTCTTTCTCCTTCCTTATCTTCCATTTAATCTATTTTTGACTATTTCCAGACAATGTTGTCTTGCTAAATTTCATAACTGTGGTAGTATTGGCTCATGACTTAGTGACACCCGATGTCTCCGTATTTTTTTTTTGCTTCAAATTTTTCTCTTTTATTTAGAATTTCTGTTGAAAAAGGTTATTATCTAAATATTTAATGAAAAATCGAATTGTTTGAAAGTGTTCGGCTTGCCTAGTTCCACGATAGGCGCCATCACGACCGGGTTGGTTTTAGGTCGTGACAGGTGGGATGGATATAGGCTGAGTGCCTGGATCCAAGTCAATACAGAAATCAATATCACGATCTTGCGGCATGCCTAGAAGGTTAGAAGGAAACACATCGGCAAACTCTCGAACTACTGGCACTAAATCAATCATCGAAGTCTCTACGGTAATATCTCGAACATAGGCTACATAAGCCAAGAAACCCTTCTCGACCATGTGTCGATCCTTCAAAAAAGAGATAGCCCGACTAGATATACTGGCAGATGAACCATTCCACTCCAATCTAGGCAACCCTGGCATTGCTAAGGTATCAGTCTTGGCATGGCAATTAAGGATGGTATGATATGGGGATAACCAGTCCATGCTCAGGATGACCTCAAAATCGGTCATATCAAGTAACAGAATTTCTGCTCTAGTCTCGAAACCACATAATGTGACCACGCAGGACGGATAAATCTGATCCACAACTACAGAATCGTCCACAATAGTGGACACATAAATATGAGTACACCTAAAGACTCACGAGGAATATCTAGGAAATGAGCAAATAGAGATGATACATATGAATAGGTAGACCCTGGATCAAATAATACCGAAGTGTCCCTACTGCAGATAGAAATAATACAAGTGATCACGGAATCTGAGGCCACTGCATGTGGTCTGGCCAAAAAATAATAAAACCTGGCTGGAGCACCACATGTTTGGCTCCTGCCTGCCTGACCACCACCTCTGGGACGGCCTCTACCCCACCTGCCCTCCGCCTCTAGGAGGCCGGATGGCTGGTGCGGCTGCTAGATCTGAAATCATGGGTTGCTGACCCTGCTGCACTGCCTTTCCCGAAGCCTGGGGTAGTGCCTATTCATGTGACTAGGATCCCCACACTCATAGCAACCTCTCGGAGTGGTGGACTGCTGCTCTGATGTCTGACCCTGATGGCCTGAATACCCACCGGAAAAGCCTGAATAGCTAGTGGGCAGTATGAACTCTCTGGCATGGCGCTGAAATAGGCACTAGAAGAACCCTGATGATTGGAGTACCCGCTAGAAGAACTCTGAATAGCCGGCGGCCGGTAAGAACCCTCTGGCATAGCACTAAAATAGGGACACGCTGGAATACCTCAAGGAGGTGGTGGTACTGAATATGGGGCCCTACTGGGATGACCCCTCCCAAAGTGACCTCTGCCCCCAGCTGGGGCATCTCTAAACTCTCCAGAAAAATGGGACCTCTTGTCCCGCTACATTTTCTCTCTACCCCTCTGACGGTAACCCTCAATCCTACGAGCAATCTCTACTACTAATTGATAGGGAGTCCCCATCTCAACCTCCCGGGCCATGCTAGCCTGAATGCTAGAGTGAAACCCCACGACAAACCTCTGCACTCGCTCTGCCTCGGTAGGAAGTATCATAAGTGCATGGCGAGACAACTCAGAAAATCTCGCCTCATACTCGGTCACTGACATCTGGCCCTGCTCGAGCCGCTCAAATTGACACCGCAACCCTTCCCTCTGGGAGGATGGAATATACCTATCCAGAATAGGCGTGTGAAATGGTCCCAAGTCATAGGAGGAGAATCTACAGGTCTGCCAAGCCGACGTGAAGTCTACTGGAGTTGGCTCTACTGCAGGCACCTCGCCTTGCTCCTCAACAATGGGATCCTCCACTGGATCAACTGGGGGAACTCTGAGACGTCCTCTCCCTCTACCTCGGGTCGGTGCCCTCCCCCAGCCTCTACCTCGGCCTCTAGCCACGGGGGGAGCAGCCCTTCCCGGGTTGGGAACGTCTGTTGTGCGCGTCCTCACCATCTGTGAGAGAATAGAATGAATAAACTTAGTATACCATCAGTTGCACGATAGGAGATGAATAAAGATTAGTTTCCTAACATCCTATAGCCTCTCGAAGATAAGTACGGACGTCTCCGCATCTATCCGCAACACTCTATTAGACATGTCCATAACTTGCGAGACCTACGTGAACCTAGTGCTCTGATACCATGTTGTCATGACCCATTTCCACAATAGGTCGTGATGGCGCCCAACACCGTTGTTAGGCAAGCCAATGCTGATTAAAACTAGTGGTTTCTCGTTTAAATAGTTTACTAAATGGATAAAACCTCCTCATTTATTAAAAAGGTTTAGAAATTTGCCAAAGGAACATAATCAAACGGTAGCAAATGAGTACAAATTCGTAATCATATAACAAACCTAAAATCATAAGTCTACTAGTGTGCGTGTGCCAAGACCTGGTGTCACAAGTTGTGCGCGTTCTAGTAAAATATACATAATAATACTAGTCTACTGTCTGGAAAATAAATAGACACAAATGGACAAAATAAAGACTTCAACTGCTGCAGAACGGCTCGGAAAGCAGCTCACCTGAAAGTCTCTGAATCCAAGTCAAGCGTGTGCGCCGGACTGATAACCAGATGCACCTGCCTCAGATCCTGCACATTCAAGTGCAGAATGTAGTGTGAGTACATAAACAATATATACCGAGTAAGTATCTAGTCTAACTTCGAAGAAGTAGTGACGAGGGGTCGACTTTGACACTTACTAAGGGCCAAAAACATGATAGTATGAAGTACTAATTAAGCATGAAATATACAATGATAATAGAGCTCAACATGAAGTAAGTAAACAAATCCTTCTTTCAAGTAAGAAGCAAATCATTTCTCTCATCTATTCCTTTCACCTTTCAAGTCCGTGAAACATTATTAAATATAAAAAGGGATTTCGGTATCACTACGCACGGATTATGTCGAGGACGTACAGACCGATCCAAATATACATAATAATATAATGTGCATTTCCGAGGGTTAAACAGCTCGAACCATATAATATATATCCATAAATCCTGCCGAGGCGAATGGCCCGCTCCCATGAGAGTAGTGGAAAGTTTATCCCGCTCGTGGAATATATTTTTGAAGCGGTTGAACATAAGTGTTCTCAATTTATCATAATATTCCTCAATATCTTTTGTAAACAGGAAATTCAACTTGTAACCTTTAAGATATCGAAATTCTCATCCTCCACTTTAAGAAAACTAGCACGTAGAAAGTGTAATTAGGCAATGATACCAACAAAATCATGGTGTAGGCCTAAATCTACCCAGATATAAGCATGAATTTGCTACGAACGGACTCTCGCGTCGTGCGTGCGTAGCCCCCACAAATCGAAATACATTATGATTTAAGTTCACCTAAGGGGTTAATTCCATCTTACAAGGTTAGAAAAGAGACTTACCTTGTCTCAAAGCCTACTTCCCGATTCAAAGAAGATCAAACCTCCCAATTTGGTGCCAAACGACTCGAAACTAGTCAAACATTATATAAGTTAATCATTTTATGCTCAAAAGTTCATAGTTTCACTATTTAAGCGATTACCCAACCCAAATTGCAAGGTTCCTAAAATTCACCTCGGGCCCACATGCCCGAATTCCAGAAATATTTGAAGAAAGTTGTTACTCATAACCTTAGGAACAAGAATATATGATTTTTACTAAGATCCATAACCAATTTCGTGATCAAATCTCATTTTTATCAAAAACCTAGATTTTCATCTAAACCCTTGATTTTCACATGTTAATCTACCCATAATCTATGTATTTAACTCATGTTGTATAGAAATTACTTACCTCAAAGTGCTAGGTGAAATCCCCCTTCCAAAAGCTCCAAAAATCGCCCAAGAGTTGAAGTGAAATAAAATAAATGACCAAAGTCTCGCATTAAATGAGTTGTGCACAGGTCTTAGATGTCGCATTTGCGACATCTGGTTCGTAATTGCGAAGGTCGCAAATGCGAAAAAATATTCGCAAATGCAAATTGGGCTCCCCCTGTCCAAGTTGCAAATGTGACAAAGGGATCGCAAATGCAAACAATGTAGGGCCGCAAATATGATGGTTTCTCTCGCAATTGCGAGCTAGGCCCTGTCAGGCTTTATCGCAAATGCAAAACCTTTCTCGCAAATATGAGACTCGCAAATGCGAACATATTGTTACATTTGCGAGACCTGCAACAGCTAAAAACTGGAGTGTTTTCAACTCCTCCCAGACATCCGAAACACACCCGAGCCCTCGGGGCTCCGCATCAATTACCACAAAAGTCTAATAACTTCATACAAACTCGCTCGAGCGGTCAAAACGCAAAAATAACTTCAAAACTACGAATCGGACGCCAAAACGCATGAATTGACTCTTGAAATTCAAAAACTTCCAAAAAGACTTCCATTAGTCTGATTCCTATCAAATCAACTCGGAATGACACCAAATTTTACGAGCAAGTCTTAAATGACATTATGGAACTAGTTCCGGTCTCGAAATTCTGTTTGCACTCGATATCACCAAAACTCGCTCCAAACCAAATTTAAAGAACTTTTAAAGCCTTCAAGAACTAACTTTCACTATTAGTCGTCGAAACGTTCTCGGGTCATCCAAAACCCGATCCGAACACACACCCAAGTCTGAAATTATCATAGGAACCTACTGAAACTTCCAAATTCCGATTCCGAGGTTGTTTACTCAAAATATTGTTCGAAGTCAAACTTGGCCTTTTAAGCCAACCTTAAGGAACCAAGTGTTCCGATTTCAACCAGAACCCTTCCAAACCTCGAACTAACTATCTCTGCAAGTCATAAAACAGTAAAACCATGTACGAAAGTCTTATTTAGGGAACGGGATTCGAAAAAGCAAAACGATCGGTCGGGTCGTTACATATTTAGTAAGAGAATCCAATTCAATTATTTTTAAATTTATCATATGAGTAAAATTATTTTTCAAGTTAAGAAAAATATTAGGGTACATAAATTTATCCATAAAAAAGAGCGTCACAGATTAAAAAAATTAGAACACAAAGTAAAAAATGCTATTATAGTATTAAAAATTAAACAGTCATACAAGTGTATGTTGAAGCACAATCAAAGCTAAATCTTGAACAAGAACAAGCTTTCAATACTATATTATAAAGAGTCGACTCTTATAGCGGGGTTATCCTTTGTATGCCTCCGACAGAATGAAAATAATATTTCTACGTCATGAATTACTTGCAAATGTCAAATCAAGAGGCATGATATTATAAGCAATAATACCAATAGTGTACCAACAATGATTTTACTATGGGGCCACTCACTTTAGATTTGATATACCTCCTCAAAAACCTCAAATAATCATCACAAATATATCAAATCAGAGAAACAATGCTAAATTTATAAGGTAAGAAAAACTGACAATATGGGATTAAGCATTTATGGCTAAGTGTTAAATGGTTGGAACACTTGCCCCCGAAGATATATTGAATACCAGTGAACCATTTGGTGAATAACTAATGGCTTGGAAGGTGATTTCTATCAAGTACTATCAGTACTTACAAAATCGACGAAAGTAGAGACTGTAAAAACTAGCTTGCCAAAATTATACTTATGGCCTCAAAGAAAAAAGATTCACTAACAAGAAATATAAAGTAAAAACAGATCCAGTATTTAGTAACTTCTTTCTTCGTGTCAGAAATGAAGAAGAACGTCTAATAAAAAATGATTTGGCTCTTCCATAACACTTGGTTATCAATCCCAATTGTAATAGTAGTGTATTTAATAAGGAAAATATTTCTATCAATAGATTAAAATACAATTTGTGCAAATTGCATGATAGAAATTAAAAATTTGTCTTAGCTAGCAGAAATGAATATGTTGATCAACTAAATAAAAGATTGATTGCGAAATTTTATGGTAAAAAAAAGATATTTTTTAGTTTTTGACTCAGCAGAATATGATACCAGTAATTAGTACCAGGAAGAATACTTAAATACTTTAATACAAAATAGCCTTTCTACTATACATGTTTGTTGTCAAGTTTATTTTCTCTTGTGTATGTCAGTGTCACCATATATGTAATAGACTAAGTTAAAATTAATCTCCCATTGCATATAGATTAATTTTGAAGAAAACTATGTCCATCATGCTAGTGAAAAACTTAGATCCGTTGAATTGCTTATGTAATAGCACATAGATACCCTAGCACATAGATGGTATATAGAAGTTTTGAAAATAACGACATACATATTTTTATCTCCAGATTTAACTTTTGTCTTTCGAAACTAAAGAATATTCTTTTAAAGTTATGTGAAAATAATTTTCGGTATGTTTATGTTTTGCAATTATAATAAATAAAGCACAAAGACAAACATGTCTGTAGTCCCAATTTAAATATGCAATACAGGGTTAAAGCTCCCGGAATACGTTTGTAGTCCCAATTTAAATATGTAATACAGGGGGAAAGCTCTCGGAATACGTCAGTAACCCCAATTTAAATATGAAATGCAAATGAATGCTGGATAAGGTTTATTTAAACAGTTCAGGAGAAAAGTCACAGGCAAGACAAAGGATAGGACTAACTAAACATGGTACACATAGTATCAAATAGGGAATTCGGGTAAAACAGGTAGACATTCTCCTTCCGAATCTAAACTACACAATTAGCACATTAAACAGTGAAATAAGAGTGAAATGATTTATGGCATGGAAGGAAAAAATGTAATTTTAGCAACAATGGCCCGTGCACGTACTCGTCACCTCACGTACATGGCGCCCATACAACAAATAGCATCAAAACAACCTAAGGGGAAGTCCCCAACACAGAGTTAGGCAAGCCACTTACCTGGACTGCTCTACTCAACTCAAAACCACGCTCTTGCCACGAGTACCTGACTCCGAATAGCCCAAAATCTATTAAATTCAATTGCATAATGTAATATCATTGTAAGAAATCGATCTAGCTAATTAGTTCAAGGCTAATACGCGAAATTAGAAAAATTGCCCAAAAAGTCCCCCGGGCCCACGTCTCCAAATCGAGTGAAATTTACAAATTTTGAACACTCACGAACTCACTCGAACAAGAATCATCGAAAACCGATGTCAAAATCTCATTAAACTCTCATATTTCTATTTGGGGAACCTTCCTCCCATTTTTATGAATTTTCACCCAAATTCATTGATTCGATTGAAGAAATTGATATGGATTAATGATATACCAGTGAAATAAGGTTAGGAATCGTTGCCTATGAATCTTCTCCTCAAAACCCACTCAAAATCGTCAAATTCCGAGATCCAAATCGTTTTAGAAAATATGAATTTCAAACCCTCGAATTTTGTATAAATAGCCCAGCAATTCCGCACCTGCGACTCATTGGACCGCACCTGCGGAAAATACATCGTAGGTGCGAAAACTCACTAAATGAACTGGCGCCGCACCTGCGATCACTGGGCCGCATCTGCGGCTCCGCACCTGCGGAACCTCGTCCGCACCTGCGAGCCTGGCTGCCCCTAATCAAAACCGCACCTGCGACACCCTCCACCGCACCTGCGTGTCCTCACCTGCAGCTGCCCATCCGCAGGTGCGAAACACCAGAACCAGCAATGCTTTAGCTGGTTTTCTAAGTCCAAAATCATCCCGTTGAGCATCTGAAACATCCCCGAGCCCCCCGAGACCTCAACCAAACTTACCAACCAGTCCTAGTATCTTATCCAAACTTAGTCGAGCCTTCAAAACACATCACATAACATCGAAATCACCAATTATGCATGAATTCAAGCCTAAAAACTTATGAAATTTCCAAACATCACAACTGATGCTGAAACACGTCAAAACTAGTCCAAAGGACTTCAAAGTTTACACATAGGGCATAAATGACACAACGGACCTACAGCCACTCCCAGAATTCCATTCCGAGCCCGATACCAAGATTTCACCTATCGGCCAAAATCGCCAAAATTCTAACTTTCGCCAATTCAAGTCTAAATCTACTACAGGCCTCGAAAACACAATCTGAACACGCTCCTAACCCCGAAATCACCCAACGGAACTAACGGAGTTGACGGAATTCCATTCCGGATCCGTCTTCACACAGTTCCCATTACGGTTCGATTTCTAAAGCTTAAACTCATATATAGGGACTATGTGTCCAAAAACTCTCTGAAATTCACGACTAATCATTCCGACAAGTCCCATAAGCAGATATAAACGTGGGGAAAGCAGTTATTAGGGGATTGGGGCGATAATCTCAAAACGACTGACCGGGTCGTTACAAGAAGGAAACATACACAAAAAAATCATCTACAAAGAAATGTTCGGTAAGATATCATCAAATTAAATATTTTTAAACTATAATACGTAATTATCTAACTAACATGACTAAATTGGCCATTTGTGTAAGTTCTAATGATGTCATTTTATTTTGAATTCATGTATTATGTTAATGTAATATAATTTTTTTTCCACTTTCAGATGATTTAAATGGTTCAACCATCACGTGTCATTATTAACGTGAAACGCACGTTCATAGCTACTAGTATATAAAATTTATGAACAAAATTAATAAATGTACCCTTTAAATCAAATCCTCCATCTATATTTAACTTTTACGACCAAAAATTTATAATGCACATTCATAAATACCAGATAGATAGTATAAAATTTTAATACCTACCATCATTATAATATTTAACATAATATTGAATTCTATAAAAACTTTTGAAACACTAACAATGTATTGCACATCAAACATTCATTATTTAGTAATATTTATATGTTTTTTAAAATTTAATAATCATTATATTAATCGAAGAAAATTTACCTAAAACAGCGTACATTGTGTCCTTCTCAACGTAAAACCATTGATCAAATGGTTTTGTTTTGTTGGCAGCAACAGCAAGCAGTCCTCTGCCATACTGCGAATTGGGGGGCTTAATTAGGCGGACTCATGTGTATGAGTGAGGGGTCATCAAACCCCATAAACTACCGAAATTCTCAATACATATACATATGTACCTTGAAATGGTTAATTTAAAGTAGTTGGCACTCTGAACATTAAAAGAATTTAGGGAGCACTGGTTGAGCAAAATAATATACCCGTCGCGTAAAAATTCTGGGTCCGCCTCTGCTTATCAATACATTACATGAAGAAAAGTAATAATAATCAGTAAATTAAAACTTTTATTTTTAGGAAAAGAAAAAAGACGATAATTCTCTTTTCCGATAGATAGTGTATGTATATTGTTCCCTCTTTTATTATTTTGTTTTCTTTTTGGGAAATATACATAAATATTTATCATAAAACTTGCCTCTGTTGTGAAATTGTAGTCGTATTTCACGGCGTTCACTTAAAGTCCTGCAAAGATAATATCATTAGAAATAAGAATAGAATAGAAGAGCATGCAAAGAAAATGTCATCGTAACTGATTACTATGATTCAACTTCATGAAAAAAATTGGAAACTAAAGTTAATTTCTACAACAAGTTAAATAATACTAGTTGTGTTAAGATCTGTCTTTACTTCTACAAGGAAATTAAGAAGTGTTTACCTCGAAAATGGTGTTAATAATTATACTTGATTTGTGGTTCTAAAGATATGTGATTTATTTCAATACTGGTAAATAATAAAGAAATGATAAGCGTAAGTAAGGAGAAATGATCGCCAAACCAATATTGTCAAAGGGCTGGGGGCCTCGAGTTCGATAGTCTCGAGGGTCTCGAGGTCGGTCGATAGCAGTGGATTAAGAACAATGAACGAAGAACAATAAATGAAGAATAATAGCTAAGTGGAATATTTTATTGCAGTGAGAATTGTCTCTTTACAAATGATTGGGGTCCCCTTTATATAGGAGGGGAAAACCCTAATATGGTACATATCTAATTATAACAAAGAATACTATTGGTACATCTGTGTAACGGCCTAGTACGAATTTGTACTATCCCTTGCAGACCTTATCAGTCCTAACCATGTGTCCTTAGAAAACTCTCGCCTTTCCATGACGGCGATGTTGTACAGCCCCGAGGTAGGCTGTGATGGGCCTTCGATGTGCTTTCCCGAAGTGTACATTCCGGGATCGGATTCGACTTCACTTTGAACCCTTCAAGCTCGGGCTCGAAGCATAATAGAGACCTCGAAATCGGGCTCCTCACATTTTGGCCATATACAGATAGTCCCCGCGTTTCTTAGAATGAAATGATAAGAAACGATTTTGAATTCTCGACCTTCAATGCTCTTTATGATGACATCACTCTTATGACGTAAGCGCTGAAATGACTGAAGCGCCTCGCCGGTTCTCTTCTCCAAAAGCTATAATTGGTCGTTAGGAGTGGTCGGCAATCAATATCAATGAACAGTCGCCACTTTTCTCTTATATATACTTGTTTACCTCTCTTATTAAGAACTTTACCATTCTACAGCAACAATTTTCTTCTATAACTTCCCTTTCACCATCAATTCTTTCACCGTATTAGTTCAAAGTTGCATTGGTGTTTTCATCTTATCCTTCCTTTTCTAAAGAAATTATGACTAAAACATCCAAATCCGTTCCTCAGAAAGAAGAAACCTCCACTTCCATTTCCCGTCCGGCCGGTGGAAAACCATTGGCGCTCAATGACCTCACTCCGAGCAGCTTTTCCTTGAAGAAGGACTTTACCATAGAACCCCCCCCCCTCCCCGATGTCCCTGGCCGTTGAGAACACGCCTCGAGGTATATAAGATCAAATGAGGAGAGACACCTCGAAGTTGTGAGGAGTGAGTGCATATGGGGGGGAAGAGGTCGTTCTGCAAATACCCTCTCGTGAAGAGGATATTACGACCTACTTAGAGGGGTTTCTGACCGTGTATACATATACTTTTACATTAGGTCCCCTCGATCCACTCGTGCTCGAGTTTTGCTAAAGGTACCAAGTTACCCTAGCCCAGATCCATCCGTCCTTCTGGTTGATCGTGCTAATGATGAGGTTTTTTGTTAAAAGGCTAGGATCGAGTTCACCCTCAGCCACCTCATTCGATTGTATCAACCTCAGCATTTTCGAGGTCTGATCAAGCTTCAACGCCGGTCCACCGAATCCTTCTTTACTAGTAATGACGAGGACAGGGATCGAGGCTGGATGAGCCGATTCATCCGAGTGAGTACCATCGACGTCATCTCCTCGGAGTTCCTACCATTCCCCGAGACATGGAACTTCACATGTGAGTAGAATGTTGTGCTTTATTTCCCTCTCATAAATTTTGCTAAACTTCGTATAACTGTTCCTTTTCTCTTTTATCAGCGGTCCCGTGGATGCCTAACGCGGTCCTCGACCTCGCGGACTGGGTTCGCAAATTGGCAGCTACTTCGACATATGACAGACGCAAATGGCGGGATTTGTCGAAGGGAAAATGGGAGGAGAAGCACCATGGTACCTGTTATATTACTTCTTCCTTAGTGAAAATACCTTTCTTCATATGATCTAACTTCTTGGTCGTACGTATTGGTGAGTTTTCTGAGATAAGGCCTCCCCTTCCCGGGGAGGAAGAAGAACCCTCGGCTTCGAAGTCGAAGAAAGATAAAAAGAGAAAAAGATCCTCGAAGATCGAGGATGCTCAATAAGAGTCTGCTCAGAGGCGCAAGAAGAATGTGGTCATCAACGAGGATTTTGACCTTGCACGCCGATCCGTGGGTGATGATGATGACGAGTTAGAGGGTTCGACGTTGGTGACTCGAACCAGAAAGCCTTCTGAGGCTGATAAACCTGTTGAAATCGAGGCCCTAGCCTCGAGGGAGAAATTCCAAAATAAAGAAGGGACGAAGGCCCTTCATCGCCTGACTTGGCAAGTGCCTCTCAGACTTCGGGAAATACCCCGAAAGGAGTGGACTTCGACACACCTCAGCCCAATCAGAGTGCCTCGGGTGATTTCCCCGAGGCCGTGACAGCAGGTCGCTCACCGTCATTTCCATCATTTTTTGAAAATACTATAAGGGACGCTCGGGACCTGAAGATGCCTGAATTAGGCGGAGTCCCGAGTGAAAACGACCCTTTTTAGGGTTGCTTTACTGGGGTCGATGAGGCCGAACCAATAGATGCAAAATTGATCTTCGAGGAGGCTTAACAGCTTTGCTCAATTGTAAGTTTCTAATATCTCCACAACCTTTCTAACTTCATACTTTCCTCTTTTATCTAATCAAACTTTAATTTATGTAGGCCTTCGATAAGTTTAAGACTGAGACATGTCGATGTGAGGCCGAGTTGCGTAGGTCCTCGAATGAGGAGAAGTCCCTTAGGCTTTTATGTGACAAAAAGGAAAGGGAGTTGAGGCATATTCGATCTGAGTTGGACAGAGCACGTGCGTATGAGGAAAAGCTAGAGAAGCAGGTAACTTCTATTTTTTAAAAATACGGGCTCCTTCTCCCATCTTCGGAGGCTAACACTTCAATGACTCAGTTACAGCAGAAGGTAGAAATGCTGGAACGTCTTCGGGGCGAGCTCGCCCAGGTCAACTCCTAATGCAATGAATGGAAGGCGCAGATGGACGTCCTCGCTGCGGCCAAAAAAGATGCATTGGCAAAAGTGTCTGCTCTCGAAATTCAACTTTGTAATGCTCGAGAGAGCAAATCAGTTCAGGTGGGCAGGATAACCGAACTCGAGACTGGTCTTACAAAGGCGAAGGTCGAGGTTGTGGAAGGTCGAGCCGAAGACAAGGAGATACAAGCCAAAGCCGACAAGATGGAAGCCATCTATTTGAATGATGCTACTGATGCTCAAATGGAGTTGAGGTGGGCCTCCGACCAAGAGAAGAGAAGCAACGACTATGTCCGATGCGGATCTCGGAGGGAAACCCTTGAGGAGATCCATGCCAAGGGCTTCGATCTCTCTGAGGAGATAGATCAGGCCAGGGTAGACGAGATTGGTGTCAAGTTCCTCCTTTCTTCCGATGATGAAGCCGATGGTGAAGATGATGAAGAAGAGGCTGACGAGGAGGCTGGTCCCGAGGGGGTTGATGGAGACAAAATCCCTGAAGGGGAAAAGACAAACTCCCTAACGGTAGACTAGGTCTTCTTTGATTTTTGCAAAGGGCTCTATGTGGGAGTATTGTAATTGTACTTTTGTACCATTATCTCGATATAAAGAAATCTTTGTTCTGTCTTTGAGTTAATTTCCACTTTGCCTTTGTCTTTAATTTTGAGATTTGATGTTGTTGACGATCAGTTTGATGTGTTGGACTTAGGATATAAAACCCTTAGGTTTTTGTTCTTTGATCGATGACTGATAATAAGTGACCACTTAGGGTTTGATCTTCGAGCTAATCTTTAGCTCGGGACTTTCGAGTTAGAACTAGGTGAGGTCTCGAGCACAGTGTGCTTCGGCCTTTAAGTTATTTTAGGTATCGGCCCTTAGGCTTTAAGACATCAGCCCTTAGGCTCTTTTCAATTTGGCCCTTAGGCTCTTTTCAATTTGGTCCTTAGTCTCTTACATATCGTCCCTTAGGCTCTTAAAAATCAGCCGTTAGGCTCTTTTTAGATTGGGTCAATTCGACCTCTAAAATAGCTATAATTTTCCCCCAATCTGGCTAAAGACTTTTAAAAATTTATTTATTCCTTGGAATGTTTTTATATCCGTCCAAATTTTTGACGGTTCGATTGACAGGAACCTCGATTACAAGTCGATGTGCCACGATAATTGAGTACCTCGTGAGGTTCTCCCGAAGGCTGATTTTCTCGAAGCCTTTACATTGTTCGGAGCTGATATTATCGAAGCCCCTTTGCTTATGCCGAGGGTAGATGAGGCGTGGCTAGAATTCATGGTTTTAAGCATTATGTACCTTACATTTTATGTGCGTTTGTGATAAAAATACACGTCATATGTGCATAATGGAGTCTATTTCATGTGTAGGTGAATTGGAGATGGAAGCCGAGCTAAATGGAAGCATAAACGTCAAAAATACGCTCAAAAGTCGAAAAGGAGTGACCCGGGCTATAGCCGGGCATTTGGGGCTTAAAGCCAGGCCTACCCAGGCTATAGCTGGGCGTTTGGGGCTTAACGCCTGGGGTCTCTGGTCTGGTCCGGTCCAATCCGAGTTTTGAAGGTTTTAAGTGTTTCCCGGTATGAATAGAAGTCTCCTACACGTTTAGGGTTTGTCCCAAACATATAAATAGACCCAAAAACACAACTTTGGGGGGAGGATGCCATCTTTGGAGAGAATATACACACAAGATCATCAGGAAGCAAAGGATTATCAGTTTTCTTCATCTTTTTCTAGTATTTACAATTCATTCAAGACTTATGCAATTGTTTGATTCTAGCATGAGTGGCTAAACACCCATTAATCTAGGGTTGTGGTTTAGCCATGAATATTGTTATTCGACATTAACTTAACCTTGATTATAGTTCACTCAATATATGGTTCTTTCTTCAATTCTGCGTTTAATTGCTTAATTATTTGGCCAGCAATTTGGTTCTATATACTATCTATGTTATGCTTGGGAAAGTCGTATATAGATTAGAGAAGAATTGAAGAGAGCGTGATCTTAACCCTTCAGGGGAGTGGATTTGTGGTTAGGATAGGAATATACCTAGTCACCGTGCTTAATTAAACATCGTAATCTTAGTGCGTTCTAATAGATTAATTTCATAGGAATATAGGCGTTAATCTATTGAGAATAGGCGAGTAGTACTTCGGGAGAAGGCTACGAGAGCAATTATCGATTAATTAGCAACCATGAGTGAATTATATGAAAGGGAGAGTTAATTAGAATGCAATACGAGTGGTGAATTGATCACAACCCTTATTTGTCTCTATTGAATACACAACAATACTCTTGTTACTCGATAATTAGTTATTTCGTAGAATCATAGTATAAAATAGTTACATTCCTGGATTTTGTTTTGGCTCGATTAAATAATAATTAGAGTGATTCAGCAAGTAGTTTACACAAGTCCATGTGGGTCCGACATTCGATTTAACATTATATTACTTGCTACGACCACGTATACTTGCGTGTGCGTTTGGGACCAACAAGTTTTTGGCGCGTTGCCGGGAACTTGAATATAGACTACTTTTTAGTTATTTTCTTTAATTGTTTATTTCATTGAGTCTAACGTCACATGATTTTTTCTCTAATCTCAGGAACTTCGAATGAATGCGTAGGGTCAGAAGCCGGGATAGACTTGACGGCTTTGACCCCGAACCTGAGAGGTCATTTCACAGGAGGTTGCGAGAAGCAAGAGATACAGACAATATTCAGGACTTCATCCGATTTCCTGTGAACATGGGAGATGACAACACATGGCTGTTCAGGAGGTGGCAATGCCCAGTATTGCTAATGTTACCTCCAGCATCGTGAAGCCCAGAATCACTTGGCACTTTGAGATGAAACAGAGCATGATCCAACTACTTCATANCCATATTATGTGAGGCTCACGCTTTTCCCATTCTCTATATTAGGCGAAGCAAAGCGATGGCTGAAGGCAGAACCAGCTAATTCCATCACAACATGGAACGATTTGGCAAGAAATTTCTGCCAAGGTTCTTCCCTTTAGGAAAGACTGCAAAGATCAGGAGTGAGATAGTCTCCTTTAGAAAGAAAATGGGGGAATCGTTATATTCAGCATGGGAAAGGTTCAAAGGGCTACTCAGAGACTGCTCTCATCATAATCAGACAAACAAGGTGTTAGTTCACACTTTCATTGAGGGGCTCCATCCACAAACAAAAATTGTGGTAGATGCAG
>ML374535.1:1671-20162 GCA_005239525.1 Nicotiana knightiana | reverse complement strand
TGGAATTAATCTACTAGAACGCACTAAGATTACAATGTTAAATTAAGCACGGTGACTAGGTATCTTCCTATCCTAACCACAAATCCGCTCCCTTGAAGGGTTAAGATCGCGCTCTCTTCAGTTCTTCTCTAATCTATATATGGCTTTCCCAAGCATAACATATATAGTAGATAGAACCTAATCAATGGCCAATCAATTAAGCAATTAAATATAAAATTGAAGAAACAACCATATGTTGAATAAACTATATTCAAAGTTAAATTAATGTCGAATAACAATATTCATAGCTAAACCACAACCCCAGAACAATGGGTGTTTAGCCACTCATGCTTTGATCAAACAAGTGCATAAATGTGCATGAACTGTAAATACTTGAATAAAAATGAAGAAAACTGATAATTCTTGCTCCTTAAATCTTTCCGTGTATGTGTTTTGCTCCCAAAAACCGTCTCTCCCCTTCATGATATGTTTTAGGGTCTATATATACGGTTGGAATAAACCCTACCCGTCTAAAAGACTTCTATCTTGGCTTGGAACTCTACAAAACCATAAAACTCGGACCTCGTCGAAATAGGTACCCAGGCGTTATGGGTCTAACGCCAGGTCCCCCCAGGCATTTTGGCTCTAACGCCTGGGTAACGCCAGGCTTGTCCCAGATTCTTCCTTTTCGACTCTTGCACATATTTTCCGACGTTTATGCTCTCATTTAGCTCGGCTTCCATTTTCAACTCACCTGCACATTAAATAAACTCCATTAAGCACACATGACGTGTATTTTTATCATTAATACACCTAAAATGCACGGTATATAATGCTAAAAATCATGAATTCTAGCCTCACATCTGAAAGAACTCTGTTTCCAAGCCCCATAATACTGATAATGATGCAATAAACACGAAGACCCAATTGATAGACACTCGAATCACAAAGCCACAACTAACACAACCGGTCACACATCCCGCAATCTAAAACTAAAGTAGCACATAACGAAAATGACTGAATATGAAAAGAGAAACATATAAAGGAACTATCAAACAAGCCCATAGGCATAGCTCTCTATCAATACTGACTTAAAAGAGCAATATAACAAGGAAGAAGCAAGGCATATGAACAAATCACAAGGAACCCATTCTGATATAACTTCCACCACGGTACTCAGCCCGGTCCAAACATATCAAATCACAAAAGATCACGAGGGTCTCGCCCTAAACTCTATATCACATGCCGAATATATATCATACCAATTGAAATCTCCCGCTAACTCATCTTGGCTAACAAAAAAACATAACGCTCACTTAACTCACATCTCAATGGAGTATCAAATCACAGCTCGTAAACAAAATACTTAGGGAAAATCACATAAAGCTCACCATGATTAACAACAAGGACTCACTTCTAGTCTCACCCCTTTAATTGATGAACAAACAACGATAGACACAGTTTACAACTCACAGAATCTCCCTACAGGAGCAAGCATGAAAAATAGAGTCCAAAGCATGAAACTCACTTATCAATAAGGCAACAAATAAGGGAAACTCGTCCCGACCAGCAGAACTATAATGAAATACAACTGGTGCCCCTCTTTAACACATCAAAGCATACCTGGGAGATAATATCTGGCACAACGGCCTCTAGTTTACTATATGAAACACATCAATGGGTCGGGCCTCCCCCTCTTGGGCGCCCTCTACTCACCTGAATACCCTGCTATCACACACCTGCCTGAATCCTGGAAAAATCTCTCACCCTGTGGCTAACATCTCCATGCTCAAAACAACCTCTCTGCCGACGTGGCAGTGGAAGCCATACAATACGAGTACTCTGAGACCTATGAGTACCTGAAACCCCATGCAGAACTGGTAATGCAAACTGAACTGGCTGACCCACAAAACCTCTACTGTGGGGTACCCTCCTTCCATATTAAGGACTAGTAGATTCCTCCAGTCTACGAGGCCTCCTCGCCTCCCTAAACTCTCTTTCCTGATCCCTTTTGACCTCTCGCTCCAGGTCCCACATGCTCTCAAACCGGCGAGCGATCCCTACTACCTGCTGGAACGAGGCATCCGACTCTAACTATCGAGTCCTGCTGAACCGAATATCATACCTGAGTCCCTCAATGAATATACAGACTCGCCTCCTAACTGAAGAAACCAAGTAAGGTGCATATCTGGCCAACTCACTAAATTCGACTTAGTGCTCCAACACTGACATAGTGCCCTGACGCAACTGCTCAAACCCCTGGTGCCATGCATCTCGGAGAGACATGGGTGCAAACTCCCTCAAAACATCTCTTAAACCTGAATCCATGCAAGTGAAGCTTACTCGTCCAGGCTATCCCAACTCATATGCCACCACCACTGAAAAACCACTCCTCTGAACTTGAGACATGACAAAAGAAATCCCGCTCGTCTCCACAATACCCGTAGTACGAAGAATGTAGTGACACTTTCCCAGAAAACCATGTCATCATCCGTCGCCAATCCACTAAAAGTAAGAGGGTGGTATTCCTTGTACCCCTCATGTCTATGTTGTTCTCCCTCCGATGTTGCTTCCCTAACCACAGGCTGAACTGAAACCACATGATGTGCTACCATGACAAGTGGAACCTGACCAACATGATCTCGCTGCTCTGGAGTGTAGACGGTGGGAGTCTGAACTCCTCCCCTGATCCCTGAAGTAGCTGGTGCACCTGTAATCAATCCCGCCTGAATCAATGTACTAATCATACCCAAAATTGCGCCCAGGTCTTCTTAAAGTCCGGGGTAGCAACAGGCACCCCCTGGTACATGTTCCCCAACTGGAACTACTAGCGGCTCCACAACGGCTGCTCTCGTAGGCATCTTAACTGTGGCACGTGCTCCTCGTCGGCCTCTGTCTATAACCCTTCTGACATTTGCTTCGGGGTAACATCATCAGGAACCGAAATTCGTATCCTCACCATCGGTGAGAGAATGGAACGATAAATTTCAAATTTCAAGATCAAGAAGTGGCACGATGGGAATGAAGGAAGTGAAATTGTCTTAATAGATTAATATCCTCTCGAAGATAAGTACAGACGTCTCCGTACGGATCTGCAAGACTCCACTAAACCCGCTTATGACTCATAGCACCTATGAACCTAGAGCTCTGATACGAACCTACACGACCCAAATCTGCATCCGTTGGGTATTGTGATGGCACCTAGTCTTAGGGACTAGGTAAGACTAACATTCACTAAATAACAACAATAATAAAGGAAAATCCAACAATCTCGATATAGAATCTTGAAAAAATTTACAATTTTCAAAAATCGATAATACAAGTCATAAGCTCTATGAAATTTTTCTACAACTCCTAAATATAATTGTTTAGAAATAGTAAGGGCAGTTGAATAGAAACAGGAAGGTGACTCAGAAGCATGCGAACGCAGCAGCAGATTACCTTGAGTCTCCTTGGCAACGAACCGCGCAACTACTAATAACAATTACCTGGATCTGCACACAAAAAAGCGCGGAAGTGTAGTATGAGCACACCACAGCGGTGCCTAGTAAGTATCAAGCCTAACCTTGGTGAAGTAGTGACGAGGACTAGTGAAGACACCACTGGTCTAATAAATTAAACAGACATCAATATAGAAATGACTGAATGTAATATCTATCTAAAGATTTTTTGATATAATTAACAACATGAAAATATATAGCGGAAGGAATTACTGAAAATTAATCAACGGAACAGCATAATAGTACACATAAGAATGGATAGAAATACGAGCCAAAATCGGAAACCACCACACATTAAAAAAACTGGTAACTCAACACTGCGTCAGTTGTTCACATCAGGCCTTAGCCAATAAACCCAATAAATTGGGAAAACTTTTAAGAAGTAGTTTATATTTAAAACTTTAAAGATATAATCATTTCATGATAGAATAGTTTTTCCTTGAAACATACTTTCCCCGAATATATATATATATATATATATATATATATATATAGAAAGAAAGAAAAATCTTTAAAACATAGTTCTTTCAAAATACATGATTTTCAAATATACTTCCCCAATAAATGTATTTGAATATCATTTTCAGCAACACAAATGCTTTTCAAATATACGTTTGAGATAAAAGTCATCCAGACATAATTTTCTTTAAGGTAAACACCTTTTCAGCTATACTTTTCAATAAAAATCTTTCGATCATAATCTCCTCAAGATAAATCTACTGGAACTCAGTCCGTAACCCAGACTTTATCATGCAGTACATGGGGAAAGATCCCAGAATACGTCTGTAGTCCCAATTTAAATATGCAATGCAGTACAGGGGGAAAGCTCCTGGAATACGTCCGTAGTCCCAATTTAAATATGCAATGCAGTACAGGGGGAAAGCTCCCAGAATACATCCGTAGTCCCAATTGAAATATGAAATGCATTACAGGGGGAAAGCTCCCGGAATACGTCCGTAGTCCCAATTTAAATATGCAATACAGTACAGGGGGAAAGCTCCTGGAATACGTCCGTAGTCCCAATTTAAATATGCAATTCAGCCAACTAAGGAAAACAACCAGAATGCGACAGAAACAACATACATTTCCACAACAGGCACAAAAGAACAAAAGACATAATGCAAGGTGCGACAAGAAAATCAATACAAAGACTTGAATCACAAGAATTGTAAAACTAACTCATAAGAAGTGGCCACCGAAGGGAATGCCAAGCACAAGTGAAACGATATAACGAGGGAAAAACAAAATAAATATAGCAATGATTCACCATATTCAAGTCATCAATAAGAAACCAATCATCCTGGTAAGGGAAAAATCTATAACCAATCTCGCCTAAACAATCAGCTTTACAAAATAAAACTCCACTTGAGCAATGCTCAGTTATTAGGCAACGCCAAGGAAATACCATCAACATGGATGATTATCCACTAAAACTAAGTAGCACTTAAGGGAAAATCATATACATCACAATGTACGACTCACAGGCATGCTTGACACCAACGTATAGATATTCCAATCACTGCTAACAATAATAGGACGATATTATGCTAATTCTAGCCAAATAGGCAGTTTGTGAAGGAAGATATAGCACGACGGTAGATAAAGTAAAGTCTTCAGTTAAGTCAATTAAGATCAAATAAGCAACAAAGGAAAACTAAGCAAGTAATTTCTAATTTAAGAAGAAAGAAATGAACTAGCAACCGGAACTCAGATATAACAAATAAAACTTCATACACAGGGAATATAAGGACCTAAGAATCCTAAAAGGCCAACCTATTTGCAAATAAGTCCAAGTACGCACTCGTCACCTTGCGTACACGGGCTACAATCAACATAGAAGACTCAATCCTAAGGGGTAGTTCCCCCCCGCAAGGTTAGGCAAGATACTTACCTCAAAGACGATAACCCGGTACTCTAAATTGACTTCTCGGGCGAAAATACCTTTGGAAGGCTCAAAATCAACTAAAACAACTTCAAAATACACATAAAAGGTATGAGGAACTATTCCAAATAATAAAGTTTCAATCTTTACAAAATTATAAAAATCGACCCTAAAGTCGACCCTCGAGCCCGCACCTAGGAACCCGTCAAATTTTAGAAAATCCAATTACCTATTCCGGTACGAGTTCAACCATACAAAATTTAAAATGCCAATATCGTTTGGTACTTCAAATCTTGATTTTCCAATTTAGAAATTTCCTTTCCAAAAACCACATTTTTCTCAACCCAAAAAACAAATAAAATGATAAAAACAAGGACTAATTCATGGAATATGTTTAGTTCTAGTTGAATACACTTACCCATTCGAATTGTGTGAAAACCCCTTCAAAAATTTCCAAGATCCGAGCTCTAGAGGTCAAAATATGATAAAAATGGTGAAACTCCCGATTTTGGAGTTTTATAATCTGCCCAGGTATTTAATGAATCGCGATCGCGGGAGTTTACACGCGATCTCATAGAAGAAATATTTTTCTGAACCAAAGTGTGCTACGCGATCGTAGGGTGTCAGACACGATCACATGTAAGGGAGGAAAAGGGATGCTGGCCAGTTGCGTTACGCGATCGCTCATTGAGCAATGTGATCGCATAAGGGAAAAAGGATGCTGGGAGATGAGCCTGGTTAATGAGGATGAAGATAAAGATGTGGAAGCAACCATACATAGTGCCAAAAATAGAAACATTTCTCTAGAAAAAAAGGTTGTGGCAGAGGGTTCAGTTGTGACTAAAACAACCACGTCCATCAAAAATAGCAAAACGACTCAATTAGTGGAAGAAAATGGTTAAGGATGTTGAGATTGAATGATTCAAGACTAGGTTGGTTGAAGTAGAGGCTGAGAGAGAATATCTAAAGTGTGAGCATTTAAAGTAAAAGGAGAAGAATGGAGGTATTCTTTAAGGTATGTAAAAACTACTTCAAGCCAAGAACTAAGAACTTGATCCTTTCCAGTTGTAACCAGTGACCCAAGTTTCTCTATTTTTTACTCATGGTTCTATGGTTTTATTTTTTCTTATTCCTTATGGTAGGATCTTATCAATCAATGAAATTTACTGCTTTTGCTCTAATTGTTTGTTGATATTTCTTAGATGGCTAAAATCCTTAGATTTAAAAAGAGAAAATTGAATCCATGATTGCATTTGAAGTAGCCCCAGTGTCTATGAGTGATATCTGTTCAAATCTGGTTACTTAACTTAATTATGCAACTTTTTGATGATGCCAAAAAGGGGAAGATAATGTGTGGTTTTGCTTTGGACTGTGATGTTTATAACCAAATGAATCTGGTCCTTGATGATTTGTGTCTAAAATGGAAAATGTTTTAACAGTGTGTTGATGTTTAGCTGAGTTGAAACAAGTTTCATGCTTATGAAAAGAACAAAGTTTGTCATCAGAAAAAAGGGGGAGTTTTTTAGCCTGAGAAAGTTTGTTTTGATGATTGACAAAGGAACACATGCAAGAACCAGGTCCATGGACAGTGTACACATGTGACAAACATAATCAAGAAAAAGGCTTGCATGTGAAAAGGATAAGTATAAGTTGTTATATATGATATTCCTGAACGAAATGGTTTCATATTTGATAAGGAGCAGGACTCCTTACTTGAAGATAACTCTATCCAAAATAAGGAAAGAGTTAGAAGTTGAAGTTGACTAGAAATCTTCCACCACGGAAGAGCAAATCATTAGAACTCTAGTTAATATTTACTTACTAACTCTATAAATATCAGTGAAGTTAAGCAAGAATTGAGAGAAAAATAGCAAGGCATTGTGACCAATTCCTGTGAGTTTTAAAAGTGCGATCATGAAGCTACACGAACCAGATTGAAGAACCAGCTCCATAAAGAGTTGTCTTTCTTTATTTCTAGTTCAAAGTGTAATAGGCGTTTTGAGTTGTACCTTTCAGCTTTCATAGAAGCAAATTGTACTAGGTACCTGGGATGTATCATTAAAGTTACAGTTTACTTGACGTAGTCGCAACAGCCTGTGGCGTTTTGCTGTAAGTGTTAGAGTTAATCCTTAGGTTTGCAAGAGTTTATTAACTTTGTTGTTGGCTCATAGTTGTAGTGAAGTGTTTGGAGAAAATCTTACTGGGTAGTAGGGCGTGATTTTTTCACCTTTTGAGCCGGGTGTTTTCCACGTAAAAACTCTTGTGTTCTTTAATTTCTGCATTTATTATTCCGTAATAGTAGTATAAGGAACACATACAAGAACCAGGTCCTTATATAATCTTAGCACGCAAGATATTGGACACCACACAAATCACCCCTCCCCCCCTCTTGTGTGGTATTGAAGTATAAACATCACCACCCAACATATATATATAAATTGTGCACTGTCGAGGGTTGAACGATACGATAGATACATCTATTTAACCTGTCAAGGCGATCTGCCCGCTTCCATGAGAGTGGTGGAAATTCACCCTGCTCGCGGAATATATTTATGACGTGGTTGAACATAGATTTCTCAAATTATTATAATATTCCTTAATTCTTTTCAAAAATATGAAATTCAAATGGAAACTTTTAAATTCTCGAATTCCTCAATTTCAACTCTTTTCAAGGCGATTTAATTAACATATTCAATATCAACTCTTTTCGACGCAAATAATAAACATAATAAAATAACAATATCAACAAGGCATGGTGTAAACCTAAAACTACCCGGACATAGGCATAACTAGTTACATACGGATTCTCGTCACCTCGTGTGTACCTAGACCCCGCAAATAAGAGCACACATGAATTTAGTTCACGTATGGGGTTAATTCCCTCTTACAAGGTTAGAAAAGAGACTCACCTCGCTCTAAAGCTCCATAGCCGGCTCCCAAGCCTTTCAAACAACTCAACCAATGTCCAACGCTCGAAAACTAGTCAATAATGTGAAAATCCATAAATATATACTCTAAATAATCCTATTTACAAGAACTTTCAACTCCGTTCAAAAGGTCGATAAAATTCACCCTCAGGCCCACGTGCCCGTATTCTGAAATTTTTTGAAGATAAACATTACCCATAGCATCAGGAACTCAAATATATAATTTTTTTTCTCAATTCCATGTCCAATTTCGCGATCAAAATCAAACAAAAGTACCAATTTCCAGATTTCTTTCAATATCCCAAAATTTCTACCAATTTTCATGCTTGAATCCATGTAAAAACCATGTATTTAACTCATAATGTGAAGAAATAACTTACCCCATTATAGTTGATGAAGATGTCACTCCTAAAGTGCTCCAAAATCGGATCCCATGGACGAAATGAAGTGAAATTGATCTAAACCCTCGTTTTAAAGAAGCACACTGCCCAGCCCGACCTTCGCACCTGCAGAATCCTTGGCCGCTTCTGCGACACTTCTTCCGCACCTGCGGCCTTGCCGCTTCTGGGGCCACCGCCTTCGCACATGCGCTATCGCAGGTACGCAACTTTTTCCGCTTCTCCGGTCCTTGGTAGCCGTTTCTTAAGTCCAAAATTGATCTGTTAACCTTCCAGAATCCATCTGTGGCCCCCCGGGACCTTTACCAATTATAACAACGTGTCCCAAAACACATTACGAACTTAGTCAAGCCTTCGAATCACTTCAAACCACGCTAAAACCATAAGTCTCGCCCCAATACAAGCTTAATGAACTTTAGAACTTCAAACTTCTATATTTGATGCCGACAAATCACATCCGATTGACCTCAAATTTTGCACACAAGTCACATTTAAAATTACGGACCTATTCAGCCTTATGGAATCGGGGTCTGAACCCGATATCAAAAAGTCCACTCCCGGTCAAACTTCTCATAACCTTCAAATTTCTAACTTTCGCCAAATGAACCCGAAATTACTTACGGACCTCCAAATCCACATCCGAATGCGCTCCCAACACCAGAATCACCATATACAGTTATTCCCAAAATTAGAATCCCGAACGAAAATCTATAACATTAAGATACACTTTTACCCCAAATTTATGCAATCCTTCCAAATGCCAAATTTCCACAATAGGCATTGAAACGCTCACAGGCCATCCAATACCCGATCCGGACATATGCCCAAGTACAAAATCATCATACGAACCTGTTGGAACCTTCCAATCCCTATTCCGAGGTGTTTACTCAAAAATAAAATCTTAGTCAATTCTTCCAACTTAAATCTTCCATAATGAGAATTTTCTTTCCAAATCAACTCTGAACTTCCCGAAATTCAATTTCGACCATGCATACAAGTCATAATACTTGAAGTCATGCTTCTCTAGGATTTAAACCGTCGAACGACGTGTTAGAGCTCAAAACAAATGGTCGGGTCGTTTAAATTCTTTCTCACTTAAACATACTTTCATCCTCGAACGTGCTAAGAACTGCTCTAGAGTTTTCCGAAATCATCGTTTAACACCTCGTGCACCTACCCGTGCTACCACAATCCAGTTGAGCACACTAACTCGAGGAAATGTGAAAATCCTCCCTTTTATCTAGTTAAATAGGCCTAAGAGCCAAATTCCAACATCTGAAATCCTCTACCAGGTCAGTTTCCCACATACGAACACTGTATCCATTACTACACGATTTACCCATACATGATTGTATACTCTTACCAAATTCATATCATGCACCGCATTATTCATATGCCCATAATGACATTCCCTGAAAATAATAGCCGAAATGCCACGAATTTGATGCCCACAACACACCTGATGAAGTATATAAGTCCCGTTTTAACTCTCGCAATACTAACACGACAAAACAGATGTGTAGAAACTCATGACCACCTGCCGAATCACAACTCATGGAGTCTCTCCTCCCGATAAGAACCATTACCTTATTTTGGACAGAATATCGATATTTACACTTTAATGTGCCTCACATAGATCTGATCGCACTAATCTAGAGTTCAATAATCTCGTTTCACGTAGTACAAGACGTTCAGGCAATAAGCCACCTCAGACACCCCCAAAACTCTTATATGATGCCATATTGTGCCAACTAACTAAATCTCGAACATGATACATAAGGGAAAACGAACTCTGGAAAGAACTACACAACCCGCATAACTAATTTAAACAACCAAAAATATGTTATGAACATTCCCTAGAGAATGAAAATAAAAACACATAATAATATATATGGGAAATTGTACTCAACATCACACTGTCGCGGCGTGCAACCCGATCCAACCATGATACCCGTGGCGGCGTGCCACCTGATCCAAACAACATACTCGTAGTGGCATGGCACCCGATCAACACATAATAATCTAGAAATATGTACCGAGCTAAAATGCTCATACATGTGAAAAACACGAATATCAACCACAAGCACGCGAAGTGCATAATACAAATCCTGGGGAGACGGATAGCACCACAAGTTACGAAACTCAAGCACAACTAAGGTGCAATAAATGACTTGTACCTTGAGAGTGATCCTGCTCTCCCCATACTACAAATTACATCAAAAAGAGTGCGAATAACAAAACTGCCTCACAACCCAAATGGCATAATAGTGATTGCACGGAATGATTGACAACAGAAATAACATCCAAGCCCTGAAGACTCCTCCGTAAAAAATGCTAGACTGAACTGAACATATTCGGCCTGGTACCATGGACCTCAATCCTATTCTGACCGTACCACACTAGGATAATAACTTTTCAAGGATCCACACTAACCCTTTTTCCCGTGACAAAAGAAGAACCGTCAAATTCGGAACAACTTTCCGTAGTTCACAACCAAATGAATGGAGCGCCCCTTAGACATAAATTCTCACATTGGCGATAGTACCAAAACCTCCATACTTGGTTTCAATATTTAGATAACAAAGTGACTACATGCCACACTTATACAATATTCCCGTGAGATACGCTCCCACGACCTTCCGCACCAGGTAACAGGTCTGCACATCCATGTCACCGGCCATACTAATGTTGTAAAGCGAATCAGGAATCTGCATATCAATACACCAAGCCTCTAACACAGGACACTGATCTCAGGTGACGCTAAAGAAAATACCAGCTAACTCTAAACATCTGAATTCTTCCCTACTCATACGAGCAATTGACATTCTTTTAGACATCAACTGCAACCTTGATCCTAAACTTTAAATCCCATGCCGCTCACTGCACCTAACATATCAAACGTGAGAGTACAAGTATTTCATCGTAATCCTTGATCCACTAATAGAATAAACACTCGATCATATAGAAACCTTTCACTTAACTCATTTTCAGGATAACCATAGCAACACGCGACTGAATTCCCATAATCGCTGAAAATACAATCCTCTAGTAGTGGTCTAAACCACCATAACTCTTCCCGGATCCATATCATAACAGTCCATAATACACGAATGCCTCCAGATAAATTCAATTACGGTATCCGTCAAGCCTGGAATGTTCCACCACAAATCACATTTATACTTAACATGCTGAAGGGATTGGTCATTGCAACCATCATGCCAATTCAAACATTGCTAACCGATCTAATTTATTTTTGACTTGCCTTAAGAATAATAGTAGCTCCATTCAAAACATAACAAACCCAAATCCGCGCTCATCCCGTGTGGCCTTATTTCACGAGACCACGCTGTCCCACAACCCAAAAACCATACCATACCCTCTTTGTGCTCACATTCGCATCTTTAACTGGTACACCCATTCTAATAATTCCTCTACGAATCTGAAGTCACTTCACCCCATTCCTCCGATGCTACACTGCATACCGATGATAACATAGAACACTCCAAGCCCCTCTCATAATCCCCTGCAAAAGCTCGATAGTTAACCATACCACGGACTCGAAATCCTTAGGCACCGCAGAACATTGTTGGGAGTCACCCACTCTGACTTGTTCCCAAGTATAATCAAACTCCAAGGCCCTACTATCACATGAACACCTTCTCAAGAACCATCCAGCTGACTCACTTTCCTTGTACATCACATCTACACGAAGCATAAACTTTGAGTCTTCCCAAAGACTAAACATGAATAGATAAGGCCAAATATAGTACACATTCCCCAAATCCTTTGCTCAGATTACCACTGATGTTTTCTTTCCTTAGTCATAATAACTCACCAATATGCTGATAACCAAAAACCTAACAAGTAGACAACCATGCAATCCAATCATAGACAGTGGGTCTCTCCCACTTAGCTTGAATCTACAATTACATAACCTTGGAACCTACCAAGGTTCCTTCTTCTTCATTGACATGACCTCGCATAATCGACCCGCTAAAATCCTTGAAATCGTCATGTTAACCATTTCATGAACACTTTGAATCACTAGCCACATTTACATATTCGACCTCTTATGGGATATCCAGTAAAATTATTCGTAGAAGCTTCATCAACACCACATAACCGCTAACCTGCTCATTGGGGATATCCCTATGGAAATTCCATGTCGACCTCTTTCAACGACGCTGCACAGAGTAAAATTACTACAAAACCAATAAACCCTCCTAAGTCCATGCTCATTCACCAGTTGTACAAGCCCGTTCACTCCTAATTGACATTAACTACAGGTGCGACAATACATTCCAATCCGAAGTCATGTTGCATCCTTCTTCACCTCAAGTAACTCCTTCCTATCGTATCTAATCTTCTTTAATATAGCAGCCAATATTCCAAATTAGTCCGTAGACCTAGTCACTGTCCACCATGAATCCCAAATCACTCTAAACCTTCCCCAGGCCGTGTAGCTATCCTACCACAAAACCTATATGATACTCT
The DNA here is from genome assembly GCA_005239525.1 of Nicotiana knightiana. Lineage (NCBI taxonomy): Eukaryota > Viridiplantae > Streptophyta > Magnoliopsida > Solanales > Solanaceae > Nicotiana > Nicotiana knightiana. The sequence goes on along the minus strand of ML374535.1, from coordinate 6,982 downwards.
GCACTCTCCCACTTTGGTCAACCCTCTCCTTTAAGCAACTACTCGACTTCCGCTTCTCACACTTAGCCTTCTAGAAATTTACCTACCACATGACATCTCCCACATGTTTTTCCTCATCCTCCGCTGCGCAGTTGTTGTTTAAAATCAAAATCCGTCCATATAGCACTTCAACCAATGGATCGCTAGCAACTTTAAGGCCTCTAGAAGATCATCCTTCTTGAACCATCAACACTAAGAACACTGATTCGATCCTGAACAACCGCACACCGTGATTTGTGACAGCCTCTTCCCCAACACTATCTCATAATACCCTACACCAATGGCGAATTGAAGAAGACCATAACACCGGAAAACTTAACATATTCAATTAGGGATGACGACACCACATCACAGATGAAAATTCCACCACACTCAAAACTACCAAGTCTCGTTACTACATCAACCCAAACGTGAAACTCATAGTCCGATTGCCTTTCCTCCGCTAGAAATAAAACACTGAACCTCTAAATCATGCACTGAGAAAAACCTCCCTTTTTAGTAGTTCAATGCCCCGACACATAGTCAAGTATCCTACCATTACATCAATATTCTGCATAGCCTCAAGACCATTGGAAATACAGCTACTGAGCTGAAATGATAGAACATCCTTCTGCAAGGCGACGACATTAACCCAATCAAATACGTAGGGAGAAAAATCATGCACCACCTCTGTAGTACCATCACAATTTCTCGATTCCCAATTGATAACAAGTGTTTCATATCGCATAAGATTGAATAGAAAATAAATGAGGGCATAAGCCTTAAAGGAATCAATTCGCACGATGAGGAATCAAGAGGAGAAACTAACAGCCCTGTAGTCTCTCGAAGATAAGTGCAAATGTGTCTATACCGATCCACAACACTCTGCTGGACTTGCTCATGACTCATGAGACCTATGTGAACCTAGTGCTCTGATACTATGTTGTCACAACCCAAAATCCATTAATGGTCGTGATGGCGCCTAACACTGTTGTCACGCAAGCCAACAATAATTGATTAACTCGATTATTCATTTTAGTATTTTGAAATCACATTCTTCCTTCAATTAAATAATCAGAAATAAAATTTACAGAGTAAATGATAATATTTTCCCAACTAAAATATTGGACCACTCATAAGTACCCCCAAAACCCGGTGTCACAAGTGCATGAGCCTTAGCTATGAAGTAAAAAAAATACAGCATCTGTCCGGAATAGAAAGTAGACAGGAAAAATACAAATAATTTTAAAGGAGACTCTGCGTGCTGCAGACTCGTAACATAGGATGCATCTCACCTAATTCCCTGTAATAACCACACCTATGTGCTCACAAGGCCACTAGACATATATGAACCTGCACAAAACATGTAGAACGTGTAGTATGAGTACGTAAATCAACACGTACCTAGTAAGTATCGAGTCTAACATCGAAGAAGTAGTGACTAGGGGTCGACTCCGACACTTACTATAGGCTAAAAAAATATAATAAACAAAAATACCAATATTATATTTAAGCATGGAATACATAACATACCTGAAAATTCAATAACCGCAAATAATCAACAATCCTTTTTACTAATAGAAATTCCCAAGTTCTCTTTTCATCATTTAACAATTTATATCTCAAGCCAATAAGGAAAATATCAATTATTATTAGGTCCAAGGAGTAATCATACGCAAGTCATGCCGAGGTCGTGCAACCCGATCCAACATATAAAAATAAATCGTGCACTGTCGAGGATCGAATGACACAAACCATAGATGCATCTATTTAACCTACCGAGGCGATCGGCTCGCTCCCATGAGAGTAGTGTAAATTTACCCCACTCGCGGAATATATTTTCGACGCGCTTGAACATAGAATTCTAAAATTGTTAAAATATTCCGTAATTCTTTTCAAAAATATAAAATTCAAATGAAAACTTTTCAAATCTGATATTCCTCAATTTCAACTCTTTTCAAGGCAACTTAATAAGCATGTTCAATCTCAACTCTTTTCGAGGCAAATAATAAGCACAATCAAATAACAATACCAACAAGGCATGGTGTAAACCTAAAACTACCCGGATATAGGCATACCTAGTATCTATGTATGAATCATCATTTTTTATGTACGTAAATAATATCACACATGAATTTAATACACCTATGGGGTTAACTCCCTCGTACAAGGTTAAAAAAGAGACTTACCTTGCTCCGAAGCTCCATAGCAGGGTCAAAGGCCTTTCAAACAACTCAACCGATGCCCAACGCTCCATAACCGGTCAATAATGTGCAAATCGATAAATATATACTTTAATACTCATTATAATCCTATTTACAACAACTTCCAACTCCGTTCAAAAAGTCGATAAAATTCACCATCAGGCCCACGTGCCCGGATTCCAAAAATTTTCGAAGATAAACATTATTCATAGCATCACGAACTCCAAGATATAATTTATTCTCAATTCCCTGTCCAATTTCGAGATTCAATTCCAAAAATACCAATTTATAGGTTTCTTTCAAAATCCCATAATTTCTACAATTTCATGGTTGAATCCATGTAAAAACCATGTATTTAACTCATAACGTGAATAAATCACTTACCCCATTATTGTTGATGAAGATGTCACTCCAAAATTTCTCCAAAATCTTCCCTCTTAGACGAAATGAAGTGAAATTGAGCCAAACCCTAGTTTTAAAGAAGCACACTGCCTAGTCCGACCTTCGCACCTGTAGACTCCTTTGCCGCTTCTGCGTGTCCTCTTATGTGACGCTTCGTCTGCACCTGTGGCCCTTGTCGCTTCTACGGCCACTGCGGTCCTTGGCAGCCTTGGCCCTTTCTCTTTTACGACCCTTTTCCTATACCTGCAGACTTGCACCTGCGGCTGGCCAAGCACATGTGCGATCACACCAGAAGCTGAAACTTCAGCATTTTTCTTAACTGCAAAATCGATCCTTTAACCTTCCGAAATCCACCTGAAGCCCCCGAGACCTTAACCTATTATACCAATGCGTCCCAAAACACATTAGAAATTTAGTCGAGCCTTCGAATCACATCAAACAACGGTAAAACCATTAATCACACCCCAATTCAAGCTTAATGAACTTTAGAACTTCAAATTTCTACATTCAATGCCGAATTATGTCAAATCACATCCGATGGACCTCAAAATTTGCACACAAGTCACATTTGAAATTATGGACCTACTCCAACTTCTGGAATTGAAATCCGGCCTCGATATCAAAAATTCCACCCGGTTAAGCTTATTAAAATCTTCATATTTCTAAATTTTGCCAAATGACCTTGAAATCACCTACGGACCTCCAAATCCATATCTAGACGTGCTCCCAACACCATAATCACCATCTAGAGTTAATTCCAGACTCAGAATCCCAAGGGAACATCGATAACATTTAGATACACTTTCACCCCAAATTATGAAATCATTCCAAATGCGAACTTTCCACAATAGGTGCTGAAACGCTCCCGGGCCATCCAAAACCCGATCCAGACATATGCCCAAGTTTTAAATCATCATACGAACCTGTTGGAACCTTCCAATCCCAATTTGGAGGTCATTTCCTCAAAAATCAAACCTTAGTCAATTATTCGAACTTAAAGCTTTTGTAATGAGAATTTTCTTTCCAAATCAATTCCGAACTTCTCGAAATTAAATTTTGACCATGCGTACAAGTCATAATAACTTAAGTGAAGCTGCTCAAGGTTTCAAACTACCGAACGACGTGCTTGTGCTAAAAATGACCGATCAGGTCATTTCAAAACTATGAAAATTCTGTTTAACTTAAATCCTTGTGGATACGATATTATACCATACTATCTTTGACTAGAGAGCATATGTAGGTGCGTGGTTTATGCTTTTCATATTTAATTCATAAATTCCACTCATTATAGAGCTAAAAACAGAGATAAACCCCTGCAAACGTCTCCCAAAAATTCAACACATATCCTAAATGATTTTCTCTTCTTTTCAAGTTCTACTTGGAGGAAAACCTAAGGGATGAAGAACAAAATTAGGATATTAGATCGCCACCAAATAAGGTAAGTGTATTCACCCCTTTTATCCCTTTTCCTGCTTTAAACATAGAAAAACTCTTTCTATAATTGTAAGAATTCACAGGACGGTTACCGGAAGCCGTGAGTTCGAGTTATTCAACTTGTAGTGGACTGTTCTGTGGGTTATTTTGTGTTGTTGTTGGGTTGTCTATTTTGCTGTTATTTTATGGAGTTTAGGAGAAGAAGGGATGTGGATAAACACCACATAATGAAAGAACGGTGGTCTGGTCATTAGTCATTACATTTTTGGGTTGTTTGACACTACTATAGTGGTCGTTTTGTGTATAAAGTGATTAAGGTGTGTTGAGCCGTTTGGTGGTATCTTGTGATGGATATAAGGTTGAAAAGTGATTTATATATATTGTTATTGTTTTTTTCTTGTTGTTGTTGGTATTATCTTGAATTGGGAGGAAGTAAATATTATAGGGGAGATGCTCCCGTTTTATTATAAAATAAGCTTGTCATTGGTTGTACGATAGTTGTATCTTGCCTAGCTTAGCGATGACATTATTATCGTTATTGTAGATTATGGTACGATGAGACAAGTTCAACATGGTTATTGGACATATTTGTTAAGGTATGTTAAGTGATGCGTGGCTAGAATTCATGATTTTTAGCATTATATACCTTGCATTTTAGGTGTTTTAATGATAAAAATACACGTCATGTGTGCCTAATGGAGTTTATTTAATGTGCAGGTGAGTTGGAAATGGAAGACGAGCTAAATGAGAGCATAAACGTCAGAAAATACGTGCAAGAGTCGAAAAGAAGTGATCTGGGACAAGCCTGGCGTTATAGCCAAAACGCCAGGGGTTGCCTGGCGTTACCCAGGCGATAGACCCATAACGCCAGGGGTTGCCTGGCGTTACCCAGGCGATAGACCCATAACGCCAGGGGTTGCCTGGCGTTACCCAGGCGTTAGACCCATAACGCCAGGGTGCCTATTTCGGTGAGGTCCGAGTTTTAAAGGTTTTTAAGTGTTTCCAAGCCAGGATAGGAGTCTTTTAGACGGGTAGGGTTTATCCCAACCGAATAAATAGGCCCAAAAACATATCATGAAGAGGGAGACGATTTTTGGGAGGAAAATACACACACAGAATCATTGAAGGAGCAAGGATTATCAGTTTTCTTCATTTTTATTCAAGTATTTGCAGTTCATGCACACTTATGCAATTGTTTGATCATAGCATGAGTGGCTAAACACCCATTGTTCTGGGGTTGTGGTTTAGCCATG
>ML374534.1:1077-14198 GCA_005239525.1 Nicotiana knightiana | reverse complement strand
ATGGTTCGGCTTGCTAACATCTTTGGAAGGGAAGAAACAAAGGCTTGCTTTAGGTTGATGTCTGCACCGATTTCAAAGTATATCTTTGCCATTTTTTGAAAATGTCTGTCAATGTCAATTCTTTCAAGTGACACACACTTCATCTCGAAGAGTTGTCTTCGCATTTTCTCCTGTCTTTGGCTAGTATCTCCGCAGAAAACTTCATGTAGGATTCTGATGTTGAAGGCAAAATCCTGGGATGTAAGAAAAGTATTTTTATCTTGAATCCCAAGTGAATTCCACCAATCCCTAAGGATTCCTGAGAACCGTGAAGTGAGTTCTGACAGGGTGATATACTTTTCTCGTTCCACAAATTTTTGGTCACCATGCAAGTATAGAAGTCTATAATTCTTTGAGGCCATTTTGAAACTTTGAACGTCGTCTAAGGTGAAAGTGTGGAAGCCAGTTCCAACTGGTTTTGACGCCATGGGTTCCTGTCTTCTTTCTGGTATCGGTTCACCTGTCATGCCTTCTCGTTCCTCCTCTACTTCAGATATTTCTGGATCTCTTGGTTGACTCACAAATATCGAGGGATCATCTTCTTCGGAAGAGTTTTCTTTGGAATCATTCCTTGATTGAGAGCTTTCTTCCATTGTATCATTCTCAGTGGAATTTAGAGATTCTGACCATGTAGTATCTCCTTCTGACATGTTTCTTGGCTGGGAGACATAGAAGTCCGGAATCTTCTGATCAGAAATCATTAGATTTTTAGGGTTGGACCCCTTTGAATTTTCTCCTTGGTCTCGCCTTTTCTTTGTTTGTTTCTTGGCTGTAAGAGCATCTTTCCTTTCCCAAACCATTTTTGCAATATCGAATCAGTTTCTTCTTTTAAGGGTTGGGTGAAAGAGATAGGATGGTGGGAGGTAGTAGGAAAATTAGAAAAGGTGTTGTCCATTTTTGGTGGGGAATATGCTTGTGTTGACATGGGGTAGAAGGTAGGTTTTGAAGAGAAAAGTGGGGTTTTTTGTGACTCAAAACGATCATTTCTCAAAAGTTGTATCTGCTCCTTAAGTGAAATCGTCTCTTTTTGTTGTTGTTGAAAGAACTGGAAAAGTGAAGTTCCTGGCGGACAAATCTCATATTGTAAATTTGCCAATCTTAGCTCCAAGGCTTTGATTAGTCCTGCATGCTGAGACGATGTCTGCTCCACCTTTTTCTCAATTGTTTCTACTTTGCTCATTATCTTGTTTTGTGTATGGGCCACATTTTTTTTGGTGTTGCCAATATTATTGAGCACTTTGTTTTGGCAGATGGAATTTTCTGATTGCCAGTTCATTGTCGCCTCGATGTCACTTGTTGAGGGGTTTTTCTCCAGAAGGTAATACTATGTTTTTCTTGGGGATTTTTGTTGCATGGCTGATACCTTCTTTTTCAAAAGGTTGGAGCGGAGAAAAATCTTGGGTATGGCTGGAACTTGAAGGGCTCATCATGAATATTTGTGGGTGTGTGGATTTTTGGGTTGATGGAGTTTTAGGTTTAGGTGGTTTATTGGATTCTGGGGTGATTTCACTATCTTCCCAACTTGGAGTGAAGTTTTTTGGTAATTTTGGCCATTCTTGGGGTTTGTAGCTGACAAGAAATTCATATTTTCCTGGACGGCTCAATGAACCAATTGAAGGATCTTTATTTTCATATCTGGCTCGGAATTGCTTTTCAGTAGCTTTCCCCTTTTTCTTGGATTTTTGTTTGGGCTTGTTGAGGCCAAATCTTTCCCAGTGACGCTGGTGGTGTTCATCATATTCTCCAATTGGATCTTCCAAACAATCTTGGCAATCGCAATCGAGATCCCAAGGGCAGTGTCCCGTAAAGGAGCATTTGTACCACCAAACTCTTTTGCCTTCTTTGTCGAAATGTTGACACCAGTCGTGTTCTTCCATGATGGTTTGTATATTCCAGAAAAGTTCTCTTTCAGGGTCGGGGTCAGGATATTTGTTTTTGGGTTGGATCATTTGGCAATAAAATATGGTTTTATTTGGTTTCTTGAGATGGGAATGGTCAAAACTTATGGAAACGGTTTTATCATTTCTTTTGGTAAAACTTGGCTCACCAAATTGTAGAGGTTCTTCTGGTTCCCTTAACTTTTCATAATTTGTGATCCAGGAATCAGGAAGAATTTTGACAAGCTCATCTCTGGAAATTTGTCTGGGTATTTGGGTGCACATGGTGTTTCCTTTGGTAGCATCAATATTCAAGAGTAAAGCATTTTCTCCTCCGGGAAGGCATAGATCCATGGCATGATTTTGGACTCGCCACGCCATTTGGTGATGAAGAGTGGCTTGGATAGAATCTTTGGCTTGTGGGGCACCTTGAATTTGGACTTGGATTTTTAGTGCTTCGGTTAAGTATGGATCAAAAAGGGACATGTTGAAATTTGGAAAAATAGTTATGAAGACAGTTCCTGCATTTAAGGTAACTTCCGCAGTACCCAAATTTGCATGTTGGTACTCCAAGTATCTTGTATCTAGAAGAGAAAGTCGGGCAACAACAGGTTGACCTTTTCTTCCATGATAAGTGAGAGCAATTCGGATAGCACCAAAATGGATATGGGTGAAACCATGATCTCTCCATTGTCTGGGAAAATCATCTGGGATTTGGAGGGTAATAAACTGTTCCTCTCGAGTAGCAAGAATAGGATGCTGGTCAAGTTTTGAGGCAGCAACATATTCTTTGACTCCTTTTGGTTTGTGTTGGACTAAGGAACGGATTTGGGTCCATGGTGCAAATGATTTTTTGGCAAAAGCTGAGTAAGGGTTTATTAGGGGCAGTTCAGTGGAAGATACTTTTTGTTCATCGGGTAGGATATCAACTTCATAGAGATAATCATATTTTTTGGACAAGGTTTTATATAGAGTAGGAGACATATTCAACTTTGTTAGGGAAGAGGATGATGGAAACGACTCAGACATATTTAGCAAACTGTTCCTCCCTCCGAAAGGATGGGCTGGCTCTGATACCACAGTAGGATGAACAGAGCAAGAGACTCCAAGCAAGCAAACTATATCATAGAAACGCAAGTTTTCCTACAAAAGGGCTGGCTATTGCCAAGCTACACTAACAGTTAATTTGCTTGTAGTCGCAACAGTTTTCCTACCAAAGGGGCTGGCTTCAACAACCCATAAGGGACGGCTTGCCAAGCTACACAACTCAGAAAACTGTTGTACTACAATCAACCCAACTGTTAAAACTCAGAAAACATTCGTACTACAACAAGCTAACTTTCTTAGAGTATTCTTACTCTATTTTCATACATGGACCGGCCTTTCCATCCATTCGAAAGAAAGAACAAGAAGGAAATTTAGAAGGAACTCATATGTAGTATATCACAAAGGTTTTGAAATGTTACAAGTTAATCCTACAACTACTACAAGACCTCATTTATATATGACTAGGAGGTTATTACAAGACAAACCTGCATTAAATTAAACCTATCTTACATGGCAAACTTATCTACAAGTGGGTCCCTTTTTACATGTGAAGGACCTTAGGAAAAAACAACTAAAACCTCCTGGAAACATGTGACAGGGGTGAAATATACATAGTTTTTCCATGTGACAGGTTGTGGGAGCATGTGAAAATAGTGTGCTGCATGTGATGAAGCATGTTGAGGCATGTGAAAACATGTGAAGGCTNTCTCCTTTGGATTGTAGGATGTGATCCGTAACCTTAATCTGGAGATGTCTTGCGTGATCTTTTCCCGGATGATTTCATACGGAGTTTGATATTCGTTTGCTGCTTCTCGGACTTTTTCCCAGTGAGGATGAGTGCTGGTATAATTCCAACTTGCCCAATCTTTTGGCCATATTTCTTTCGGGATGCACCTGTTTTGCTGGAAGATAACTCTCTGTGCTTCACTGTATTCTTCTTCCATGGATAAAATGGACACGGGAAGTTTCCACCAGAATGATGACTCTGCTTGTGCCTGGACTTTTCCGTTAATAATCTTTATTGGCCTGTGAAACATGAATACCTTTGCATTGTAGGAATCATTAAAACATTTTATCCAATATCTTCTAGGCTTGAACCATAGTAGAAATACTTTAAGAGCTGGTTCAATGTTGTCAAAATCTTTGAAGACATTGCACTTGAATTCCATGAAAATGTAGTACTGATGGCACATGTACCAGAAAAACCATAATAATTCTTGTGGAAAATCCTTCGCTTGAGCTATGAATATATGGCAGAAAGGATATTCTGGATTGACCCCATATGGTTTGAGAATTGATCCTCCGTGTTGCCGGAAAACTTGAAGCTCATAATAAGTCCTTCTTTCCATAATAATTGACGGATCAAAAGGATCCATGAGGTTGAACAACTCTGGTGGATGATCTGTTGGCTTAAATGAACTTGTTCATGATATATTTGAGAACATGAAAATCTAATTGGTTAGGTTTTGATCAGGCTTCAGCTTTGTCGAGGAAAATCTCCTTGAAAATTCTTCTGGTCGAGATAGAAAATCTGCGAGAATATTATCCTTTCCTTTGAGGTGCTTGATTTGGAACTTGTATGGAGAGAACCATTGAGCCCACTTGAGAATTTGCGGATTGGGAATAATTTTTTCATTCAACTGGATCATCCTTGGGAAAACCTTCATATCCATTTCTATCATAAATTCTGTGTGAATCAGGAAAAAATTGAATTTCTTGGNTCCATTTCTATCAGAAATTCTGTGTGAATCAGGAAAAAGTTGAATTTCTTGATTCCATTTTTTACTACAAGTATTTCCTTGAATGTGGAGTGATAATGTTGCTCCGCCTCTTTGAACCTCCCGCTGGCATATCCGCATATTTTTCTCTGGCCATCTTTTTCTTCAAATAGAACGGCACTCCAGTATTCATTGCTGGCATCAGTCTGCAGTATTTTCTTACCGTCTGAAGGGATGTAGAGGGACTTGACATTTTTTGAAATCTCCTTTATTTCCCTGACTGCTTCATCTTGCTTCTTTCCCCATGATGGAGCATTTTTCTTGAGCATGTCTGTAAGTGGAGAAATGCATGTAGAAATATTTGGTATGAAATCTCTCACATAATTTATTACACCCAAGAACTGTTGGATCTGCTTTGTTGTGAAGCTGGTATCTGGAAATTTGAGTAGTTCTTGACATATATGTGGCCCTGGACTGTATGCACCTTGGATAAAATGCATTCCAAGAAAATCAATCTCCTTCTGTGCAAGAACCATCTTTTTTTCTGAAAGCATGATTCCATATTGTGTTATCAATGCCTCAAACTGACGAAGCAAAATGACATGTTCCTCCAATGTATTGCTAAATAGCAGGATGTCATCAATGTAGACCAAAGAGGTATGGAGGATGGGTTGGAATATTTTTATCATGGCTTTTTGGAATAATGAGGGTGCAGTCTTTAATCCGAAGGGCATGACCTTCCATTGGAAGTGATGATCGGGGATGCAAAAACCAGTTTTGGGTCCTTCTTCAGGGTGAATTCCCAATTTCCAGAATCCAGATTTTAAATCAAACTTGGAAAAATATTTGGCCTTGGCTAAGTGGGAGAAAAGAGTGAGTTTATTTGGAATAGGGAATTTATCATCTTGGAGGAAATGGTTAAGTGGCTGGTAATTAATGACTAACCTGAGTTTTCCTCTTGTTTGCTCAGCTCTTTTATTGACATAGAATGCTTCGCATGCCCACTGTGAATCGGATGGCTCTATTAGATCAAATTCCAAAAGTTCTTCACATTCTTTCTTTGCAAGCTGGAGATGATCTGGATTCATGCCTGAATGACTTGCTTTTGTTGGATTGATGTTTTCATTCTTCTTGAAAGGGAGCTTGATAAAAAATTCTTCATTTTTCCATAACGGGCTTTTCTCTTTCTTCATGAAATCCTTGTGGGATTCAGCACATGAATGCTCAATGAGATTTTGCTCAATCTCCTTGATTTGTTCGTCGTTGGTGATTTGGAATAGCCTTGGAATATCGGAATATGGTTTGAACTGCTTCTTAAAAGCTATTCCGTGAGCCTTGATCTGGAGTTGATCTTTGAGTTGTCTGTAAATGTCGAATCCAACAATAAGATCTTTTCCTGGTACATCAGATCCTATCAGCTTGGTCCTGTACTTCAATCCTGGAAAGAACTTGATTGTGACCGGATGCTTTATGATGACAGTGGTTGTCAGAATTCCATTTGATGCAGTGTTGAAATCCTTAAAGTGCGGCATCCATTGGTTTTCAGGAAGTACAGCAGGATTTATGAGTGAGGAAGCAGCTCCAGTGTCGATGAAAGCAATAACTCGAATCGGTCGATCCCATTTGGATGAATAGACTTTGAGTTCTACTTGAGGAACGACTGCAGGTGTGCTGATCTCCTCTCGGGCTTCGATCTCTGGTTCTGAAATTTGATAGTTATCATTGCCTTGATCTTCATAGATATCTAGAGAGAAAAGAGTTTCTTCACTAGGTTTATCATCCACAAAGAATATAGATTCAAGGTCCTCCTCTTCTCTGAGATGTATACCAATGTATNTGTTCTTCCTGTGGAAATTTTCCTGCCTCCTTCGTCTAAAATATTTTGTGCGTCTCTTGGACCTTGGTTTTCCATCTGGAATTCTTGGCAATCTGAAACTCCTGAATCCTTTGTGTCGCCTAGATCTTTTGCAAGAACATCCTGATCCAGTGATCAGGTCGGATCTGCGACATACTTTGTCAAGTGCTGGATTGTGTTGGATAATTTGTTTTAGGGCTGAGCGCTTTGTGCGGATGTCCTCCAGTGCTACAAAAATAGCTTGTCTAATGTAGCCGACTTGTGGGACTGTTATTGATTGAAACTTTTCTTCAATGATGGTCATGGTTCGGCTTGCTAACATCTTTGGAAGGGAAGAAACAAAGGCTTGCTTTAGGTTGATGTCTCCACCGATTTCAAAGTATATCTTTGCCATTTTTTGAAAATTTCTGTCAATGTCATTTCTTTTAAGTGACACACACTTCATCTCGAAGAGTTGTCTTCGCATTTTCTCCTGTCTTTGGCTAGTATCTCCGCAGAAAACTTCATGTAGGATTCTGATGTTGAAGGCAAAATCCTGGGATGTAAGAAAAGTATTTTTATCTTGAATCCCAAGTGAATTCCACCAATCCCTAAGGATTCCTGAGAACCGTGAAGTTAGTTCTGACAGGATGATATACTTTTCTCGTTCCACCAAATTTTTGGTCACCATCCAAGTATAGAAGTCTTGGATTCTTTGAGGCCATTTTGAAACTTTGACGTTGTCTAAGGTGAAACTGTGGAAGCCAGTTCCAACTGGTTTTGACGCCATGGGTTCCTGTCTTCTTTATGGTATCAGTTCACCTGTCATGCCTTCTTGTTCCTCCTCTACTTCATATATTTCTGGATCTCTTGGTTGACTCACAAATATCGGGGGATCATCTTCTTCGGAAGAGTTTTCTGTGGATTCATTCCTTGATTGAGAGCTTTCTTCCATTGTTTCATTGTCAGAGGAATTTAGAGATTCTGACCATGTAGTATCTCCTTCTGACATGTTTCTTGGCTGGGAGACATAGAAGTCCGGAATCTTCTGATCAGAAATCATTAGATTTTCAGGGTTGGACCCCTTTGAACTTTCTCCTTGGTCTCGCCTTTTCTTTGTTTGTTTTTTGGCTGCAAGAGCATCTTTCCTTTCCCAAACCAATTTTGCAATATCGAATTCAGTTTCTTCTTTTAAGGGTTGGGTGAAAGAGATAGGATGGTGTGAGGTAGTAGGAAAAGTAGAAAAGGTGTTGTCCATTTTTGGTGGGGAATATGCTTGTGTTGACATGGGGTAGAAGGTAGGTTTTGAAGAGAAAAGTGGGGTTTTTTGTGACTCAAAACGATCATTTCTCAAAAGTTGGATCTGTTCCTTAAGTGAAATCGTCTCTTTTTGTTGTTGTTGAAAGAACTGGAAAAGTGAAGTTCCTGGCGGACAAATCTCATATTGTAAATTTGCCAATCTTAGCTCCAAGGCTTTGATTAGTCCTGCATGCTGAGACGATGTCTGCTCCACCTTTTTCTCAATTGTTTCTACTTTGCTCATCAACTTGTTTTGTGTATGGGCCACATTTTTTATGGTGTTGCCAATATTATTGAGCACTTTGTTTTGGCAGATGGAATTTTCTGATTGCCAGTTCATTATCGCCTCGATGTCACTTGTTGGGGGTTTTTCTCCAGAAGGTAATACTATATTTTTCTTGGGGATTTTTGGAGTATGGCTAATACCTTCTTTTTCAAAAGGTTGGAGTGGAGGAAAATCTTCGGTATGGCTGGAACTTGAAGGGCTCATCATGAATATCTGTGGGTGTGTGGATTTTTTGGTTGATGGAGTTTTAGGTTTAGGGGGTTTGTTGGATTCTAGGGTGGTTTCACTATCTTCCCAACTTGGAGTGAAGTGTTTTGGTAATTTTTGCCATTCTTGGGGTTTGTAGCTGACAAGAAATTCATATTTTTCTGGACAGCTCAATGAACCAATTGAAGGGTCTTTATTTTCATATCTGGCTCAGAATTGTTTTTCAGTAGCTTTCCCCTTTTTCTTGGATTTTTGTTTGGGCTTGTTGAGGCCAAATCTTTCCCAGTGACGCTGGTGGTGTTCATCATATTCTCCAATTGGATCTTCCAAACAATCTTGGCAATCGCAATCGAGATCCCAAGGGCAGTGTCCCGTAAAGGGGCATTTGTACCACCAAACTCTTTTGCCTTCTTTGTCGAAATGTTGACACCAGTCATGTTCTTCCATGATGGTTTGTATATTCCAGAAAAGTTCTCTTTCAGGGTCAGGGTCAGGATATTTATCTTTGGGTTGGATCATTTGGCAAGAAAATATGGTTTTATTTGGTTTTTTGAGATGGGAATGGTCAAAACTTATGCAAACGGTTTTATCATTTCTTTTGGTAAAACTTGGCTCACCAAATTGTAGAGGTTCTTCTGGTTCCCTTAACTTTTCATAATTTGTGATCCAGGAATCAGGAAGAATTTTGACAAGCTCATCTCTGGAAATTTGTCTGGGTATTTTAGTGCACATGGTGTTTCCTTTGATAGCATCAATATTAAAGAGTAAAGCATTTTCTCCTCCGGGAAGGCATAGATCCATGGCATGATTTTGGACCCGCCACGCCATTTGGTGATGAAGAGTGGCTTGGATAGAATCTTTGGCTTGTGGGGCACCTTGAATTTGGACTTGGATTTTTAGTGCTTCGGTTAAGTATGGATCAAAAAGGGACATGTTGAAATTTGGGAAAATAGTTATGAAGACAGTTCCTGCATTTAAGGTAACTTCCGCAGTACCCAAATTTGCATGTTGGTACTCCAAGTATCTTGTATCTAGAAGAGAAAGTCGGGCAACAACAGGTTGACCTTTTCTTCCATGATAAGTGAGAGCAATTCGGATAGCACCAAAATGGATATGGGTGAAACCATGATCTCTCCATTGTCTGGGAAAATCATCTGGGATTTGGAGGGTAATAAACTGTTCCTCTCGAGTAGCAAGAATAGGATGCTGGTCAAGTTTTGAGGCAGCAACATATTCTTTGACTCCTTTTGGTTTGTGTTGGACTAAGGAACGGATTTGGGTCCATGGTGCAAATGATTTTTTGGCAAAAGCTGAGTAAGGGTTTATTAGGGGCAGTTCAGTGGAAGATACTTTTTGTTCATCGGGTAGGATATCAACTTCATAGAGATAATCATATTTTTTGGACAAGGTTTTATATAGAGTAGGAGACATATTCATTTTTGCTAGGGAAGAGGATGATGGAAACGACTCAGACATATTTAGCAAACTGTTCCTCCCTCCGAAAGGATGGGCTGGCTCTGATACCACAGTAGGACGAACAGAGCAAGAGACTCCAAGCAAGCAAGCTATATCATAGATACGAAAGTTTTCCTACAAAAGGGCTGGCTATTGCCCAGCTACACTAACAGTTAATTTGCTTGTAGTCGCAACAATTTTCCTACCAAAGGGGCTGGCTTCAACAACCCATAAGGGACGACTTGGCAAGCTACACAACTCAGAAAACTGTTGTACTACAATCAACCCAACTGTTAAAACTCAGAAAACATTCGTACTACAACAAGCTAACTTTCTTAGAGTATTCTTACTCTATTTTCATACATGGACCGGCCTTTCCATCCATTCGAAAGAAAGAACAAGAAGGAAATTTAGAAGGAACTCATATGTAGTATATCACAAAGGTTTTGAAAGGTTACAAGATCATCCTACAACTACTACAAGACCTCCTTTATATAGGACTAGGAAGTTATTACAAGAGAAACCTGCATTAAATANGACCTTAGGAAAAACCAACTAAAAGCTCCTGGAAACATGTGACAGGGGTGAAATATATATGGTTTTGGCATGTGACAGGTTGTGGGAGCATGTGAAAATAGTGTGCTGCAAGTGATGAAGCATGTGGAGGCATGTTAAAACATGTGAAGGCATGTGAAAGTGGGACCCAACTATTTTGGAAGGATGTGAAATTTTGTCTTGGCATGGGTAGATGATTTTTAGGGTTTTTTGGTAGGTAATGTAGGATTATGGTGAGATTAACAAGGATTTAGATAATTGATATTCCTGGTCTGTCTTCTAGGCATCTTTTCAGAGATCTAGTATAGTAACACCTGGAATTTGTCGGTTCTTTCTCGGCATGTTCCTTCTCCTTTGGATTGTAGGATGTAATCCGTAACCTTAATCTGGAGATGTCTTGCGTGATCTTTTCCCGGATGATTTCATACGGAGTTAGATATTCCTTTGCTGCTTCTTGGACTTTTTCCANAGGTAATGTAGGATTATGGTGAGATTAACAAGGATTTAGATAATTGATCTTCCTGGTCTGTCTTCTAGGCATCTTTTCAGAGATCTTGTGTAGTAACACCTAGAATTTGTCGGTTCTTTCTCGGCATGTTCCTTCTCCTTTGGATTGTAGGATGTGGTCCGTAACCTTAATCTGGAGATGTCTTGCGTGATCTTTTCTCGGATTATTTCATACGGAGTTTGATATTCCTTTGCTGCTTCTCGGACTTTTTCCCAGTGAGGATGAGTGCTGGTATAATTCCAACTTGCCCAATCTTTTGGCCATATTTCTTTCGGGATGCACCTGTTTTGCTGGAAGATAACTCTCTGTGCTTCACTGTATTCTTCTTCCATGGATGAAATGGACACGGGAAGTTTCCACCAGAATGACGACTCTGCTTGGGCCCGGACTTTTCCGTTAATAATCTTCATTGGCCTGTGAAACATGAATACCTTTTCATTGTAGGAATCATTGAAAATTTTATACAATATCTTCTAGACTTGAACCATAATAGAAACACCTTAAGCGCTGGTTCAATGTTGTCAAAATCTTTGAAGACATTGCACTTGAATTCCATGAAAATGTAGTACTGATGGCACATGTACCAGAAAAACCATAATAATTCTTGTGGAAAATCCTTCGCTTGAGCTATGAATATATGGCAGAAAGGATATTCTGGATTGACCCCATATGGTTTGAGAATTGATCCTCCGTGTTGCCGGAAAACTTGAAGCTCATAATAAGTCCTTCTTTCCATAATAATTGACGGATCAAAAGGATCCATGAGGTTGAACAACTCTGGTGGATTATCTGTTGACTTCAATGAACTTGTTCTTGATATATTTGAGAACATGAAAATCTGATTGGTTAGGTTTTTCTTAGGCTTCAGCTTTGTCGAGGAAAATCTCCTTGAAAATTCTTCTAGTCGAGATAGAAAATCTGCGAGAATATGATCCTTTCCTTTGAGGTGCTTGACTTGGAACTTGTATGGAGAGAACCATTGAGCCCACCTGAGAATTTGCGGATTGGGAATAATTTTTGCATTCAACTGGATCATCTTTGGGAAAGCCTTCATATCCATTTCTATCAGAAATTCTGTGTGAATCAGGAAAAAGTTGAATTTCTTGATTCCATTTTTTACTGCAAGTATTTCCTTGAATGTGGAGTGATAATGTTGCTCCGCCTCTTTGAACCTTCCGCTGGCATATCCGCATATTTTTCTCTGGCCATCGTTTTCTTCAAATAGAACAGCACTTCAGTATTCATTGCTGGCATCTGTTTGCAGTATTTTCTTACCGTCTGAAGGGATGTAGAGGGACTTGATATTTTTTGAAATCTCCTTTATTTCCCTGACTGCTTCATCTTGCTTCTTTCCCCATGATGGAGCATTTTTCCTGAGCATGTCTGTAAGTGGAGAAATGCATGTAGAAATATTTGGTATGAAATCTCTCACATAATTTATTACACCCAAGAACTGTTGGATCTGCTTTGTTGTGAAGCTGGTATCTGGAAATTTGAGTAGTTCTTGACATATATGTGGCCCTGGACTGTATGCACCTTGGATAAAATGCATTCCAAGAAAATCAATCTCCTTCTGTGCAAGAACCATCTTTTTTTCTGAAAGCATGATTCCATATTGTGTTATCAATGCCTCAAACTGACGAAGCAAAATGACATGTTCCTCCAATGTATTGCTAAATAGCAGGATGTCATCAATGTAGACCAAAGAGGTATGGAGGATGGGTTGGAATATTTTTATCATGGCTTTTTGGAATAATGAGGGTGCAGTCTTTAATCCGAAGGGCATGACCTTCCATTGGAAGTGATGATCGGGGATGCAAAAACCAGTTTTGGGTCTTTCTTCAGGGTGAATTCCCAATTGCCAGAATCCAGATTTTAAATCAAACTTGGAAAAATATTTGGCCTTGGCTAAGTGGGAGAAAAGAGTGAGTTTATTTGGAATAGGGAATTTATCATCTTGGAGGAAATGGTTAAGTGGCTGGTAATTAATGACTAACCTGAGTTTTCCTCTTGTTTGCTCAGCTCTTTTATTGACATAGAATGCTTCGCATGCCCACTGTGAATCGGATGGCTCTATTAGATCAAATTCCAAAAGTTCTTCACATTCTTTCTTTGCAAGCTGGAGATGATCTGGATTCATGCCTGAATGACTTGCTTTTGTTGGATTGATGTTTTCATTCTTCTTGAAAGGGAGCTTGATAAAAAATTCTTCATTTTTCCATAACGGGCTTTTCTCTTTCTTCATGAAATCCTTGTGGGATTCAGCACATGAATGCTCAATGAGATTTTGCTCAAT
>ML374532.1:17712-60949 GCA_005239525.1 Nicotiana knightiana | reverse complement strand
ATATATATATATAATCTTAACGGGTTAACGGATTATCCGTTAAGAAAATTGAATAATCCGCCCCCAAACCGATAAGTCCTTAATAAAAAAATTTCAATTTGTTCCCCGTCCATTAAACCGTTAACCTGATACCAATAAGCCATTAAGCTTCAGTTTCGGTTCGATTTTCAGTTTTGGTTCGATTTTAAACACCCCTAGGGAAGCACTTGCAGATCCACCAGTTGCCCTAATCCAGGATCAGGTCCCAGTTGCGGATGCGTCAGCGGGACCAGCTCAGGCACCAGCTGTGTCCACTGTGATTCCAGGCCTTCAGGAGGCCTTAGCTCAGATTCTGACCGTGTGCACCAGCCTTGCTCAGGAGGTATCTATTTCGGCCGCATCGTCCACTTCTCAAGCCGGGGGAGTTGCTCAGACTCCCGCCACCCGCACACCAGAGCAGGTGGTACAGGGACTCCAGACACCAGGGGCACTACCAACCCAGCTGGTTGCAGCTGCTTAGGACTATGTGGTTCCTGTTATGCCTAAGGATGAGCAGCGTAGATTAGAGAGGTTTGGGAGTCTCCAGCCTCCATCTTTCAGTGGTATAGAGGCGGAGGATGATTAGGGCTTCTTAGATAAGTGTCATAGGATGCTCTATACAACAGGTATTCTGGCGACCAGTGGGGTCTCGTTCAATACTTTCAGTTCTCTGGGGATGCCTTCACTTGGTAAGAGGCTTGTGAGAGGCGTATGCCGGTAGGTGCAGCGCCACTTACTTGGCAGGAGTTCGTTGTTCTCTTCTTGGAGAACTTCGTGCCGCAGTCTCGCAGAGAGGAGCTGCGCAGACAATTTGAGCAATTACAACAGGATGATATGTTTGTGATGTAGTACGAGCTGAGATTCTATGAGTTGGCCCGTCATGCAGTCTGGTTAGTTCCCACATATAGGGAGAGGATCAGGAGGTTCATTGGTGGCCTCACATTTCAGTTATGGGTGCTTATGACCAGAGAAAGGGTATCCGATGCTACGTTCGAGGAGGTTGTCGACATTGCTCGACAGATTGAGATAGTCCGCAGTCTGGAGTGGTTTGAGAGGGAGGCCAAGAGGTCTCGTGGATCAGGTTCTCTTAGTGGAGTTCCTTCTAAAGGTCAGTTTAACCACGACAGGGGTCGTCCTTACATGCATGCTTAGACGGCTCGCCCAGTTCACCGTGGTGCATCATCTGGACATGGTTCTCACTGTCGCACCCTTTTTTCTCGCGAAATCGGGTTTCGACATTTTGACAACTCTTTTAAGGAAGATGTTAAAAGAGAGAGTCGCCACCTAACGGGTTTGAGGTGCGTTAGGGAACCTATTTGAAAATAACTCTGGTTTAACCAGTTTGCGTCACCAAAGATCGGGTAAGGGCTCAAATTACCTCGAGGAGAAGGTGTTAGGCACTCCTCGAGGTCCACAACTGTGGGTCCCGGCCGAACTCGAATTATATGAATTAGTCAAAAACAAGAATTCTGGGCAATTATTATGAAAAATCTACAAATAAACACAAAAAATTGATTTTAAAATGGGGGGGGGGGGGTGATAACTAGGGATTTTAGCCTACTATTTGCTCTTTTTTGCTTAGGTTTTGGGTCAAAAATGCGCTAAGGTATTCCCGAAAACTAACTTAAGGTGCTTATTTGCAGGTTATGGAAAAAATGAGGCAAAGAAGCCTAAATGAACTCATAAAGGAGTCGAACTTGCACAAGCCCAAAGAATGGAAATGGAGCACTGTCAGCGCTATTATTACGCAGTAGCATAAAACTCTCCGCTGAGGCAATTAAAAATATGCTGTAGCGAAGTGATGTTCAGAGAAGTTACAGCGAAGTGCTAACACTACCGTTGACCGCGATACAAAAGTGCAGCCGCGAAGCCATTGGCGCGGCCGCGAGTGAAATTGCGCTGAGAGCGGAAGATTAAGAATCAGAGACCTTGCAATCTTGGGCCAAGCAAAGAACTTGGTCTGCGTTATTTTTACGCGGCCGCGAAGCCACCTAAAGCTGAGACGGTTGACATTCCGCTGGGACCGAGAGTAGGGGTTTAGAGAGTTGCAAGTGAAGTTAAATTGCAGAACACGGTCCGTGAACATTTTATGCGGCCGCGATTGAAGCCAACATGGACGCGATTGTCTTTACGCGGTCCGCGAAACAAACTCCAACCTAGATCCAAGTAAAGA
Source organism: Nicotiana knightiana (assembly GCA_005239525.1). Classification (NCBI taxonomy): domain Eukaryota; kingdom Viridiplantae; phylum Streptophyta; class Magnoliopsida; order Solanales; family Solanaceae; genus Nicotiana; species Nicotiana knightiana. Next base: position 58,758 of record ML374532.1, on the reverse strand, counting down.
AAAACGCGGACCACGCTCCTTATTTCGCGGCCGCGGATGACTAAACGCGAACGCGTCCAGTTTTACGCTGACACCGGAACCTCCGTAGCGGTATTTTTGTCCAGTAATTTCAGCTGTGTATAAATAGATCTTTTTCACATTTTTAGGTCAAGTTTCGTATTGGGGAGTTCGTGAACAACAACACTTTACCACTTTGAGTAATTTTAGAGTAGCTTTAGCTTTTATTAGATTTTATTCTTGTAATTAACTTTATGGATTGTATTTCATCTCCATCTTTGATTTCTACCTTAATTATGAGTAGCTAGACCCATTAGCTAGGGTTGTGACCCAACCCTAGTGTGGGTATTTAATGGGTCTTCAACATTAGGGCTTATTTGTTTATAAGTTAGTGATATTTAGCGTGTTTCATGCTTTATCTGTTGAATTGGTGGTTGCAAACACTGATTCGTGCCTTTTTTACTAGGGATCTTCTTGAGAAAGAGGGACCAAGTCTAGGTAAAATAGACTAACAAGGAATTGGGGTGAATTCAAGAGATTGAAAGCCCCAATTAACGGGTTAAACCTAGAGATAGTAATACCCGACTTGAGCCAATTTCACTTGCACTATTTGAACACCCAATTGGGCTTGAGAAAACCAATTCGGGCGAAGTCACTCAAACTACCGAGAGGTATAGAGTGAGTAATTAAGTGTGAGGTTATATCACGAGCCCAGATACAACAAGCTTGTCCTAAATTCTAGACCCCATTAGATACTCGCCTAGGTGTAAGTCACTTCCCTAGTGCTTTTTATTAATTGAGCAAATTCCTACAAAAAATTATACTTAGATTATTTTTATCAATTAATAGTAATACAATTAGAATAGAATCAAACTCACTCATGGTTAGAAGTGTAATTAAAGACAACACATATAGCTAGATTAGATAGAAACCCAACTCCTAACCAATAGTAACTCCCTGTGGATATTGATCCCGACCTTTCGGGTAAAAGCTACATCGACCACTCCTCGCCATTATATAGTGGTGCAGGGTTGGAGCCGATCACTTTTTGGCGCCGCCGAGGTGTTAAACGGTTTTGGCTATCTATCTGACTAGTTGTGTGTATTATTTTTCTTTCCTTCTATTTTACTAACTTGTTTGTGTTAATTACTTTAGGTACAAATGGCTGATCTTCTTGGAAATGTTCTCCCCGGAGAGGAAGTAGAAGATAATGGTGATGATGAGGCTCATTTGGTTCCTCAATCTCAAAGGAGAGGCTGCTAGGCCAATGAAAATATTCCAGACCCTCCCCCACATCCTCCGCGAGCAGCTCATCGGGTGCTTCCCTATCAAGGTTACGACAGTGCGATTGTCCCACCCCGAATTTGGGCGGGCAATTTCCAGATTACAAATGTTATGTTGACCTTATTGGAGCAACGAGGGTTCTTCACTGACGCTCCCCATCAGAACGCTTATAAACATCTAAAGGGTTTTGTAGATACCTGTTAGGGAAGCAAACAGACAAACATGTCGGAGGATGCATTGAGACTGAGATTGTTCCCTTTTTCACTCAGAGGGTAAGCTTTGGACTGGCTCGAAAGGCTCCCCAACCATTCCATCGCTACGTGGGATGAGTTAGCTGACAAGTTTATAGCCAATTTTTTCTCACTGGGACATATGGCGGCATTAAGGGATGAGATCTTAGCCTTCAAACAGGAACCTAAAGAACCTCTTCATGAAATCTGGGAGAGATATAGAACTATGGTCAAGGAATGCCACAATAATGACATGATGGAAGCAATGATCCAGCAGACATTCTATCGGGGTATAAACACGACTAATCAATGTGTTGTGAACCAGCTAGCAGGGGGTAATTTTATGAAGCTGACTTATGACGAGGCTTGTGACATACTTGATAAAATGGATGACACTTCTTCAGCTTGGCAGAGTCGGGCGAATGTTCCTCAAGGTGATCCGGATGTAATCAATCTTCACAAGGAACTCCAAGACCATGGACCAGCCATAACTGAATTGACAACTACTATGAATCAGCTAGCAAAAGCACAACTTCAGCAAGTTCAAGGAACAAGGCAAGTAAATGCAATGCAAGGGGTCAATCTTTTGGTAAACAAGAGGAGACAACGTGGTCAGCAAGTGCAAAGCAATCAAGATCAATATGAACAAAGTGGAAGTGGCTACAACCAAGATGATTCTTTTGATGACAAAAGCGAGGAAGTTTTGTATACCAACAACTATCAAGGACAACAGAGCAATGCTCCAAACCAACAATGGAGATTGCAAGGGAATAATCAAAATTGGAACAATCAAGGGGCAAGGAAACTGGAACAATAACAACAACAACTCAAACAATTGGGGGAACAACAACCAGAATTGGGGTGGAAACAACAATTCGAATGGCAATAACAACAATAATTGGGGAGGAAATGGAAATCAAGGGTCGGGCTTTCAAAGGCCCCCTATGTATCAACAACCCAACAATCCACCTCCATATCAATCTCAAGGGGCGAGTTCTTCAAATAATGAAATGGGGCATATCGAGAATATGTTTAAAAAGATGATGGAACGGACTATCGATTCCGATGCTCAAATTGCCTCCCACACCACTTCCTTACGCAATCTTGAAGTACAAATGGGTCAATCTCTCAAGCATTGAACACTCGCCCTAAGGGGGAGCTACCAAGTGACACGATAGTAAACCCGAAGGGCGGGAACAATACATCCCATGCTATGGCAGTGACCACATAGAGCGGTAGAGGTGGTGAAGCAAGTACCTTCAAGCAAAAGAAAATTGTGAGTGATGATGTTGAAGTGCAAAATGATGATGTTCCAATAATTGAGGAGCAAGTGAGTGAAGAGAATTTAAATGAGGAAGTGAGGATTGATATTCATGACAACGAGGAGGATACTCAAAATGACGTGAACCCGCCTAGGGAACACGTAATAGACATACCGGAAATGATAGTGCCAAAAGCCAAGGCTCCTTTTCCAAGGCCTCCTACGCCTTATCCTCAAATACTTGTAAAGCAAAAGAATGAAAACCAATTCAAGAAGTTTATTGAGATGATGAAAAGCTTGGCATGCCCTTGGTAGAAGCTCTTGAGCAAATGCCGGGATACCCCAAGTTTATGATATACTTGGTGATAAAAAAGACATCTATGGATTAAGAGACCATCAAAATGACTCATCATGTTAGTGCAATTGTACACTCGATGGCTCCAAAGCTTGAAGATCTCGATGCATTTACCATTCCTTGTACCATTGGGAGTGCAGAGTTTGCAAAAGCCTTGTGTAATTTGGGAGCAAGTATAAATTTGATGCCTTACTCCGTATTCAAGACTTTGGGTATTGGTCAACCGAGGGCGTATTCAATGAGATTGAAAATGGCGGATAGAACAATGAAAAGGCTGCATGGTATTATTGATGATGTTCTTGTATGGGTCGACAAGTTTATTTTGCCCGCTGATTTTGTGATTCTCGACTGCGAAGTCGACTATGAGGTGCCTATAATCTTGGGAAGGCCTTGGTTGATGTGGAAGTAGGGGAGCTCACCTTCTAGGTGGGTGATGAAAAGGTAGTCTTCCACGTGTGCAAATCAATGAGGCAGTCGAATAGTACTAAGGTTTGCTCTTTTGTGGATCTTGTGACGGAAATGATAATTGATGATACAAGGCAATGATGAATGTGGAAGATCCTATGGAAGCTGTTTTGTTGAACCATGAGGATGATGTAAATGATGGCTTGGTTGAATGTGCAAATGCCTTGCAAGGAATGGTATACTACTCTTATGGTCCCCGTAAGCGCTCCTTGGACTTGGAAAATCGGAAGAATCCACAGACAAAGCCTCGATCGAGGAGCCACCAACATTGGAGTTGAAGCCTCTCCCATCACACCTCAGGTATGAATTCTTAGGCCCTTCTTCTACATTACCTGTTATTCTTTCTGCTTTCTTAACCAAAGTGCAGGTAAACTTCACTCTTGAAGTGCTTCAAAGAATTAAAAAGGCAATTGGATGGGCCTTAACTGATATTCGGGGCATAAGCCCCACGCATGCATAAAATTATACTTGAGGATGATGCAAAACTGTACGTGGAACATCAACAGAGGTTGAACGAGGCTATGCAAGAGGTTGTCAAAAAGGAGATTATCAAATGGCTTGATGCAGGGTTATCTATCCAATCTCAGACAGTGCATGGACTTCACCGGTGCAATGTGTGCTGAAAAAAGGGGATATGACTGTGGTGAAAAATGAGAAGAATAATTTGATCCCTACTAGGACCGTGACCAGATGGAGGGTATGCGTGGACTACAAAAAGCTGAGCAAGGTGACCTAAAAAGATCATTTTCCATTTCCCTTGCCGGGCGTGCTTACTATTGTTTCTTGGATGGGTACTCAGGTTACAATCAGATTCTCATAGCCCCAGAAGACCAACAGAAAACCACCTTCACCTGCCCGTATGGAACCTTTGCATTCTCTCGGATGTCGTTCGGATTGTGTAATGCACCAGCTACATTTCAGCGGTGCATGATGGTTATATTTACGGACATGGTGGAGGACTTCCTCGAAGACTTTATGGATGATTTTAGTGTGGTTGGATAATCATTTGAAGAATGTTTGCAAAATCTTGACAAGGTTCTAGCCCGATGTGAAGAGACAAATCTTGTGCTTAATTGGGAAAAATGCCACTTTATAGTCTAGGAAGGCATTGTCCTCGTCCATAAGATCTCAAAGGATGGCATCAAAGTGGACAAGGAAAAAATAGAAGTGATTTCAAAGCTACCTCCTCCAACTTCCGTCAAGGGAGTTAGAAGTTTTCTTGGGCCTGCCGGGTTCTACCGAAGGTTCATCAAAGACTTTTCCAAAGTGGTGAACCCCTTATGCAAGCTATTAGAGAAGGATGCAAAATTTGATTTCAGTGAAGAGTGCATGAAGGAATTTGAGCTCTTGAAGTATAAATTAACAACCACTCCGATCATTACCGCACCAAATTGGAGATCTCCTTTTGAGCTTATGTGCGGCGCAAGTGACGATGCGGTAGGAGCGGTCTTGGGGCAAAGGGAGAACAAGATATTTCATCCGGTGTACTATGCAAGAAAAACTATGAATGATGCCCAGGTTAATTATACAGTGACAGAGAAAGAGTTGTTAGCAAATTATGTTCACCATGGAGAAGTTTAGGCCTTATCTCATGGGCGCCAAAGTGATTGTTCATACCGTTCACGCACCGCTCCAGTATTTGATGACAAAGAAGGACTCAAAAGCTAGATTGATGAGATGGATTTTGTTGCTTCAAGAATTTGACCTCGAGATCATTGATAGGAAAGGAAGTGAAAATTAGGTTGCGGATCATTTTTCCCGTTTAGAATAGCAAGGGAGACCCAAAGATGGTCTTGAAATTAATGATGCATTCTTGTATGAGCAACTCCTCTCGGTTTCTTTGAATGATATGCCTTGGTTCGCAGATGTTGCCAATTTCCTTGTTACCGACATTGTCCCGTGTGAGCTCTATTCTAACCAAAGGAAGAAACTCAAATGGGACAGTTTGGACTATTTTTGGGACGAGACCTACTTTTTCAAGATTTGAAATGATGGAGTGATTCGCAGGTGTGTCCCAGAGGAGGAGCAAATGAGCATACTTGATTCTTGTCATTACTCTCCCTATGGTGGTCATCACAGTGGGGCGAGGACTGCTTCCAAGGTTCTTAGTTGTGGTTTTATTGGACAACCCTGTATAGAGATGCAAGTCAGCTTGTCAAGAGATGTGATGAATGTCAGAGAGCTGGGGGAATATCAAAGAAGGATGAAATGCCTCTCACAAATATTCTTGAAATTGACATTTTTGCCGTGTGGGGCATAGACTTCATGGGGCCTTTTGTGAGTTCGTGTGGCAATACTTACATTCTGGTGGCAGTTGATTATGTTTCCAAGTGGGTCTAAGCCGTGGATTTTCCCAACAATGAAGCCCGGAGTGTAGTGGCGTTCCTCAAGAAGAACATTTTCACATGATTTGGTACTCCTTGGGCAATTATCAGTGATGGGGGGTCTCATTTCTGCAATAGGGCATTTGACACTTTGCTTGAAAAATATAGCGTCAATCACAAGGTCTCAAATCCTTATCACCCCAAGCTAGTGGACAAGTGGAGGTTTCAAATAGGGAAATCAAAAGCATCTTGTCAAAAACTGTGAATGCCAATAGAACAGGTTGGTCAAGGAAGCTAGATGATGCGTTGTGGGCTTATAGGACTGCATGTAAGACTCCAATCGGTATGTCTCCGTACCGGTTTGTGTTTGGTAAAGCAGGTAATTTGTCGGTTGAGCTAGAACATAAATCCATGTGGGACTTGACGCGGTTAAATCTTGAGTGGGATGTGGTAGCGAATCTTCGGGTGGAACAACTCAATGAGCTAGATGAATTCCGATTTCATGCATATTCAAGTTCATCATTGTACAAGGAGAAGATGAAATACTTGCACGACAAGTATGCCCGAAATAAGGAATTTAAGGAGGGTGATTTGGTCCTTCTCTTCAACTCCCAGTTACGTCTGTTTTCGGGTAAGCTAAAGTCCAAATGGGGTGGTCCCTTTGAGGTAGTGCATGTAACACCTTTTGGTGCTCTTGACTTGAAGAACAAAAATGGTGAAATCTTTCGGGTTAATGGGCATCGTGTAAAGCATTACTCGGGGAAGTTCGATGAAAGCCATGTGGTGGCATTGATAAATTTTCAATGATGATGGTAACCTGCGTTATGCCGCGACATTAAATCACTTGAACTAACTGGTTGTGAGATTTGTGTAGGAATTGTTGATGCAGTGCATGACTAATACTGGAAAATTTGGCTAAGTATGGAATTGGACCGCTGACCGCACTCAAAATACCGCAGTTAGCGGAAGCATTTTTGTGGGGGCGCAAAAATGTAGCGGACGCGGACTTGAAAATTTCAAAATGTAACCTCTCTGAAGTTTCATCCGTGTCTGCGGTGGATTTTTCGCGGTCAACGGATGCTATTCTGCGGCCACGCCCATTTTTCGCTCTCAGCGGTGTTATTGAGCCTGCTGCTCTTCAAAACATCCAAAATCGCGGACCGTAGTGGAATTTCTCGGCCGCGCCAGGTAAGTCGGTGTGGGCCCTTAGGGTTTTAGTATAAATAGGAAGGCCCTCCTCCTTTTACAATTTTCACACCCTCACTTCTCAAAGTCCCTTTTGCACTGTTCATCTGCTTCCTGTTGCATCTAAACTTCATCTCATTTAGCAAGACTAATTCCTACAACAACTTAAACAACTGGTATGCTCAATTTCTTTGTCTTAATTTTAATTCTTGTTTCCTTTTTCTTTTTAGTTAGTTTCAATTTTTCTTTCTATTTTGGGTTACTACATGCCTCATATTATAATCATGCTTAATTGATAAAGAAAAACTAGATGGGTAATTAATTAGCATGCCTAATGGGGGATGGGGTTATTCACTTTATCGCTTAATTGCCTAATTTGTATGCTAAGTGAAAACCCTAGGTTTTCTAGTCTTCGTCAGTGCCCGATCAGTTTGAATTTCGCGGCCGCGACCATAATTCTGCGGTCCGCGTTCATAGGATTTGTTGAGTTAAAAATGGCATAATTCTTCGCGGCCACAGTGAAGTTTTTGCGGTCAACGCCCGGCATTTCACCGCAAAACTGCCATTCAGAGAGTTGTTAAATTGAGTCCGTGACCGTGTTAGTTTTTACGCAGACAACGATGCAGATGCCGCGGTCGCGCCCAGATTTTCACGGCCAACGGTGATCAAACTTCAGAGACTGGGTAGTCTGAACCCCAGTCTTTCGCTGACCGCTATCCGTTTTTCGCTGACAGTGGTGTCTAGTCCGTGGCCGCATCTACTTTTCCGCTGACAGCGGTCCATTATCCTGTGACATACTGTGATCATTTATCTGCTTTCATCTGATACTTGCTTGAGTACCAATACTAATGAGCTTTCACTGACTGTGTATGCAGATTATGGTTAGATCTCGTGGTGGTTCGAAAAATCAACAAGGGAGGGGAGAATACTCCTAGATCCTCGAAGAGTCATTGGGACAAAACAATCCCTCCGGAGACCCACTACAGACACTTCGGAGACCGGTGAATATGTCCTCTCCCAGGAGATTTCTGAGGGGAAAGCTGCCCAAACCCAACAAGAGGCACAATCCAAGCCTTTCCACCTCGTCAATGAATCTACTTCCTTGTCTGGGCCGTCTGATGGCTCAGAAGGAGGTAGCAATACTCCGACACCACCTGCCTTAACTGCTTCAACTCCAGCCTCCACAGCGGTTCCAGTTAATGCTGAGGGTGACGAGGATGTCTCGGATGACGGGAGAGGTGGTGCCACCTGGGTTGGGGGTTCGGCGAGATCAAGGAACCCGGCGGTGTGGTAAGACAGATTCGTCAGTGAGAAATCCTACCACAAGTTCCGGGAATGGTGGCCTCAAAGGTCACTCACACTTGAGAGGCAATTCATAGAGCGAGATCTTCTACCCCATAATCCTAATGTCAAGAGGCAATTCGATGAAAAGATGGGGTGGAAATTCTTCACCAGCAAGCTACCGGAGGCCAACGAGTACTTGGTTAAGGAATTTTATGCTAATGTCGCCCACATAAAAAAAGGCACATATTTGACCAAAGTACAGCTTCAGAAGATTAAATTTTATGGCAAGACACTGAATGATTATGCTAGGTTCGATGATGTGGATGAATCCCTCTATGTAGAGAAGGTAGCATTGGATGAGTTAGCCCGTCCATGGCTTGAATTAATGATAGCCATTCCTAGGACTACTCCAGCTTGGCTTACACCTGGAGTTCTAATTTTAAGGAACACCTTGAACTTTGAAGAAAAAGGGTGGTCCACCTTCGTGTGCAGCTGGATAGACCCCTCTCAGCATGATAGTGATATCCCGGTCTCCAGGGCAATCATTGTGGCTTCTATCATGGCTGGGTTCCCTATAAATATGGGGAACATTATGCCCAGGGTCATTACTAGAGCTATCGGGAAGGATGAGAGATCATACCCTTACCCACACTTCCTCACCATGTACTTAGAGGACCAGGATGTACATGGGAGAGATTTTGATACGAAAGTGAAGCCAAAGAGATCCTTCTCCTGGTTCAGGGTCCAGACAACCCCAAGTACAAAGGTAAATCCACTACCTCCGTTGGCCAGTCTGAAGGGCGAAGGGTAGTGGCCACTAGGTCCGAGCCTTCCACAACCGAGGGTTCATCTACTGCCATGCCACATACACCTTCTAGGCCATATACTTCTATCACACCATCAGTTCCTTCTTTATCATCTTACCCTGAGATTGCACTGAGGTTAAATCAGACTTTGGCCGGCTTTAACAACTGGATGCAGGTAGCTACATCAAAGCTATCTGCCTTGTCCAGTGCCGTAGCAGCTTAGTCAGTTCCAGAACAGAGGAATCATTGAAGAGTATTATTGACAACCAGAAGAAGATTTTTCTGGAGTCTCTGGGTAAGCATGAAAAAGTAATCAAGGAGCTGGGCAAGCAGGTGAGGAAAGTGAAGAAGGGTCAAGAAGAGTTAAAGAAGGAGGTGGCAAAGCTCACTTCCGCCGGCGACATTCCTCTAGATCTCCTTATGGGAGACACTGCCCCTGCAGCACAGACAACTCAACCAACACAGATACCAGAGCAGGAGGCTAACAGAGAGCCGGTGAGGAGAGTGGTAATACCCCAGACCGAGGACTTGGAGATTTAGCTGGAGGAACCCAAGGGGGTGACGAGTCTGGACAGCCACAGGACCCCACCAGTGACCCCATGCAGACAGAGGCCTGATATGGAGTTTTCTTTACTCTTTATCCCTCCTCTATTTTATTCTTGCTTATAGCATTGAGGACAATGCTAATTTTTATTTTGGGGGGAGGGGTGGCCTTATTTTTATGTGATGATTTTGATGATTGGTTTGTAATAACTTTGATACAGTTTCTCTTTATTTTCTACTTTTCGTACTTTCATTCTCGTACTTTCACTGTTGGTATGTACATAACTTTACTATTCCATGTATATATTCATCCCCATTTTTTGTATATTCGTTTCATTCCCCTTTTGTACATATTCAGTTTACTTTCCGTATTTTTACTTTATAACTTCTTTTGCAACTTTCCTTAATAGCTTGCCTTCTTATTTCATTTAGTAGCTTCTTTTTGTATTTGTAGTTTATTTTATAATTTTTCGTGATCAATAAGCCTTTGGTTTTCTTAATGCCACGATTCTTTCCAAAGGTGGAATTTGTGTGAACCGGGTGGCTCTTCCCAACGATGGATGGCGTGACAACCTTCTTAAGGGATTGAGTCTATTTTATTTTTGTTTTGATATATGGTAGTAATGAATAAAAGTGACTCAAGTAAGCTTCACTTGGCACTAGCACATTTACCTTCGACCTCATGGTTAGATACAAGTTTGTTGACGAGATTAACTCTAGTTGTGACCTTTAGAATCTTGAGTTAACTAAAGCTATCATCAAGTGGTTACTGTTAGCCATCTGTGATCTTCAATCATAACTAAGGTTGTTGTGGACCCTCGACTCTAGTCTCTTTAACAATCCAATAGCTTGAGAGGTGAGGTTTTGAATTGCAAGTCCAAGTCCCGTTCCAACAAGTCTAGAACTTGCCTCGAATATTTTTCTAGGCGAAATTCTAAGTGTAGCTCGACTTGAGAAGTGATTGTAGGCTCTCTTTGGTCCCATTTGAACTTTGGAAACTTCCATAACCTACAATTATCATATCCTTAGTCAACCCCTTTGAGCCTAAGATTTTTTCATTCAATAACCAAACTACAAGCCTTCATCCGTTCTATAATGACCCTCTCTTGGCACCCAATCTTTCCTTAGCATTCATGATGAACAATAGTCATAAACATAAGTTTGGGGTAAGAGACATGAAAATTCAAAGTGATGAAAGATTCAAGAAATAAAAAGAATTGATGAGAAGGAAAGGCAAAGAAAAGGATGAAAAGCCAAAAAGAAACATGTAAAAAAAAAGAAAATTAAAGGTTGAAAGGATTCAAGAAATAAATGTTGAAAGGCTTGGAATGATGAGAAAAGGAGAAAAATGAGCGTCATATAGAAGAAAAGAGTGACGATGTGTCTCTCTAGTTCCCCCATGGAAAAAGAAAATGACTCAAAGAGTCAAGAAAACATAAGCCGAATTGAGGAAGTGGAGTGCTTTAGTAAAGATGATATCGTCATAGTTATCCGACCTTGATCCAAAAAGCCTTCATTACATCCTGCTAAAGTCCTATAGGATTTCAAGTTGAGTGAGCTTACATTAGTGGTGATTTACATGAGGGGAAAGCCTATGGTACTTTGAGCCGGACTTGTGGCATTCTTTTGAGAGTGATGAGCGCACTTCTTGTCAATCCCGATCTTGAGTGAACATTCTATAAGGTGAGATGAGCTCATGGAGAGGAGAGGAGAAGGAGTCTGGGATCCAAAGTGACCAATGTGAGAGAGCGAGTCTCTTTGATGAATTGAGTCAATTCTTGAAGCTTTTGTGTCACATTAGACCTATGAAACTCAAAAAGTCATTGCATAATGTTGTCAATAATGCATTTGTGTTGAGGGTAATTGTTAGTTCCAATTGAAGCTTTATGAAGTTACTTTAGGACAACTGAAATTCTACTTTCTTTTTCCTGTGGAGGTGGGAATTACCTTGTTTGCTTGAGGACAAGCAAAATCATAAGTTTGGAGGAGTTAATAACTAGGGATTTTAGCCTACTATTTGCTCTCTTTTGCTTAGGTTTTGCGTCAAAAATGCGTTAAGGTATTCCCGAAAACTAACTTAAGGTGCTTATTTGCAGGTTATGGTCAAAATGAGGCAAAGAAGCCTAAATGAACTCATAAAGAAGACGAACTAGAACAAGCCCAAAGAATGGAATTGGAGCTCTGTCAGTGCTATTATTACACGATCGAGTAAAACCCTCCACTGAGGCGATTAAAAATATGCTGCAGCGAAGTGATGTTCAGAGAAGCTGCAGCCAAGTGCTAACACTACCGTTGACCGCGATACAAAGTACGGCCACGAAACCATTGGCACGGTCGCGAGTGAAATTGCGCTGAGAGCGGAAGATCAAGAATCATAGACCTTGCAATCTTGGGCCAAGCAAAGAACGCGGTCCGCGTCATTTTTACGCGGCCGCGGAGCCACCTGAAGCTGAGATGGTTGACATTCCGCTGGGAGCAAGAGTAGGGGTTCAGAAAGTTGCAACTGAAGTTAAATTGCAGAACACGGTCCGCGAACATTTTACGTGGCCGCAGTTGAAGCCAACACGGACGCGATTGTATTTACGCAGTCCGCGAAACAAACTCTAGCCCAGATCAAAGTAAAGAAAAACGCGGACCACGATCCTTATTTCGCAGCCGCGGATGACTAAACACGGACGTGCTCAGTTTTACGCTGACAACGGAACCTCCGTAAGGGTATTTTTGTCCAGTAATTTTAGCTGTGTATAAATAGATCCTTTTCTCATTTTTAGGTCAAGTTTCGTATTGGGGAGCTTGTGAACAGCAACACTTTACCACTTTGAGTAGTTTTAGAATAACTTTAGCTTATAACTTTAGGTTTTATTCTTGTAACTTTTATGGATCATATTTCATCTCCATCTTTGATTTCTACCTTAATTATGAGTAGCTAGACCTATTAGCTAGGGTTGTGACCCAACCTTAGTGTGGGTATTTAATAGGACTTCAATGTTAGGGCTTATTTGTTTATGGGTTAGTGATATTTAGCTTGTTTCATGCTTTATCTGTAGAATTGGTGGTTGCAAACACTGATTCATGCCTTTTTTTACTAGGGCTCTTCTTGAGAAATAGGGCCCAAATCTAGGTAAAATAGGTTAACAAGGAATTGTGACGAATTCAAGAGATTGATAGCCCCAATTAACGTGTTAAACTAGAGATACTAATACCCGACTTGAGCCAATTTCACTTGCATTGCTTGAACACCCAATTGGGCTTGAGAAAGCCAATTCGGGCAAAGTCACTCAAACTACCGAGTGGTATAGAGTGAGTAATTAAGTGTGAGGTTATATCATTACCCCAGATACAACAAGCTTGTCCAAAATTCTAAACCCCATTAGATACTCGCCTAGGTGTAAGTCACTTCACTAGTGCTTTTTATTAATTGAGAAAAATTCTACAAAAACATTATACATAGATTATTTTCAGCAATTAATAGTAATACAATTAGAATAGAATCAAACCCACTCATGGTTAGAAGTGTAATTAAAGACAACACATATAGCTAGATTAGATAGAAACCCAACTCCCAACCAATAGTAACTCCCTTTGGATATCGATCCCGACCTTTCGGGTAAAAGCTACATCGACCACTCCTCGCCATTATATAGTGGTGCAGGGCTGGAGCAGATCAGGGGGGTCCTAAGTTATTTAGCCTGAATAATCACCCCGTGCAACATAAATAATACTTCGTAACTCCCTCGAGATGGGGTGTTACTCGTATTATTCATCGGGAACTGACTATCATTTCCTACTAACCGATTACTATCTTTAAGTTGTTACCTAAGGCGCACTAATTGATTCTAAGTCGTTCCTTATGCGTGCACTACCCGTCCCATGCCTATGGCCCAGGAGACGTTTGGACCTCTATTTTTGGTGGTTCTAGACTTAACTGAGGTTGCTCAACATGATTAAACTAGGCGACATACAAAACAAGTTAGACCTCATATAAAAGCAATTAAGGGATCAAGTTAGCCTCCACACTTAGACAACAAATGCAGGCAAGCAAATTAGGCGTTTGATAGTTTTAGAATTGAGACGAGTTGAAGTCATTAATCCCTATAGACATGATTTTTATGTGACCTTGGAATTCAAACGTGCAGACAGTTTCATATGCAAGGTTCCGTTTTAGATACAACTTCTAAGCGACTGCACAATTACCTGTTGATTACAGATTATAAACGATTAAACCTATAAACATGCTATCTAGGTGACTTATGCAGTAGTTAGTAGTGATAAGCATGGAAGATATTCAGAACTACTCAGTTTGATCCTATATGCATGCTTTCTAGTAGAAACAATGTTGAAAGTTCAATATTAACACTTAAAAGCAAGTGGGATTACCCTATAGGCAGGATTTCTACAATTAGCGATTGAAACTGTTTAGCTCCCATAGGCATGTCTCCTAAGTGAGCAATTATAACAACATCACATTAACCAATTAAACCCTATAGCCATGATTTCTAAAATGCCGATTTGCAGAACATAAGATAACATAACCCTATGGTCATAGTATCTAATGAATATGTCGTAATGCAAATTGAAACATTGGTCACTTTATTTCCTATAGACATGATATCTAACAAACATGTAGAAGAAGGATATGTTAAATGAATTAAACACTCAAGTCCAATAGGCAGGTTATCTAACACACATAGTAGAAGAACATGTTCGATCAAATTAAATACCTATAGGCAGGATTTCTACCCGTTCATGCAAATATTAGAATAAACGCATTTTTTCAATTTTACTAACACCTCAATTGTTATTACAACATTATTATAGACCCAATGAGTGAAATAAATTACGGAGCTACAAAATAACTATAGTGGGCCTAAGGCAGGCCCATATCATACCCAGCCCAGCCAGGCCTTCAATATCATATCCAACAGGCTTCACCACAGCCCAGAATCCATAGCCAATCAAACCCAGCAAAACAATCTTCATTTTACACAAAATGGCTAAAACCCAGTAGCCAGAGCTGATCAACAACCATTCACACAAACCCGTTGATTTATTCAGTAGGTGAAAAGGGGTAGAATGGAGAAATTAGGACAAGGTGACAAAGAACCTTAGACCCTAGTGTGCCAAAGTTTCCAATGGCTTCAAGAACCCAGGGCAGTGCTCACACTAGGGAGGTTGATAGAGTAGACTTAAGAAACAACCAGTGAAAAGGTAATAGGTTTCGAAAAACATTTGCAAACTTATAAGATAATCACATAACGACCATGAACTCAGGAAGCAAACTAACACACTGGGTAGGGTGACATGCGATAAGGAACAAGAAGCCTGGATTTTCAAGTTAACAGGCAAGGGCCTTAGATTAGTAAAACCAAGTAACGAAACCAAATTAGAACTTAATGGATCAGGTTATACCAAACTTAGAATTAAGAAGTATAATACAAACAAGATCAGGTATCACAGAGGGCATCAATCAAGATCAATCACAAGTTATCAGAGGTACAGATTGGTCGTGGCAAGAACGCATACAGTTATAGGAGCATACTACACTTAGAGTAAAGGTCTTAAACAAGTTAGGGCATGATAATAACATCAATTAATCACTAGAAGTTCAGAATTATGCAGAGAACATGGATTAAACCATATAATCGAGGCAGAACATTCGAGTTATCAACAACACTAAATTAAGCATGCTTCATTCTGTCCAAATTAAGTGCAAAGACATTGTTAGTCTGGCCGTTATAAACAGAATTTAAACAGGAAAAGAGTCAAGGGAACACATTAGGTCATGCAATTTCAGGGAATATGCTTAACATAATAGAGTAAACATCGCGAGGGTTCAAAAACTAACCAGTGATTATTCAATACACAAGAAAGAACATCAGTAAAGACCCAGAGTCTCGAATGTGTCAAGTACCCTTCAAGAACCCAGGGCAGTGCTCAGACCTAAGAGATGGTCAGAAAAGTAGAAATCCGGTGGCCTTGACTTTCAGTCGGCCATGATCCAAATAGAACAGAGTAGTGAACAAAAATAGAGTAAAGCCTCAGTTTTAGTGGGAAAAATAATGATTTTCGTCTTTCTCAAAGGGGAAGGGGAATGGGTTTTTATAGTAGTAAAATAAGCACGTAAATAAGGGAATACAATCAATCATAACATAAAAGGAAAGAAGAACACATAAATTAAATTAAAACCGGAGTAGGAGAAGAAGCCGGTAAACCCTAGCTTTTAGTAAATAATCAATATCAAAGGAATATACACAGAAACAGTAGCATAGAACGAATATAGACATAAATAATACTAGAAATCAGAAAATCGAACCAATTTGGTTCAATCTGAAGAGATCTAAAAACCCTAGTTTAGGGTAAGTAAAAAATCAACGAAAAATACACAAAGATTCGTACTCACAGTAGAACGAGGGATGAATATAGACATAATAGCAGAAAGAGCAAGAATTTGGACCGATTTTGGTTCGATCTTGATGAGATCTGCTTTCCATGTTTAGGCAAGCAGTATAGTTGGATGGCCAGTACCAGGAGGAGGCCGTATATGGTAAGTAGTAGCCATGGAATCCCATAATAGGTGGGATTAGGAGAGGATTTAGGGGCGGCGGCTAGGGTTCTTAGGAAGGAGAAAGGAGGTGAGGGATATTAGGGTGGAGGACGGGGGAGAATGAGGATTAGGGTTGGGTGTTTGGGGGTAATTAATAGGGGGGTTTGATGTGGACCGTTGATCTCAGAGATCAACCGCCACGATTAGAAGTGGAGTTGGGTCGGATTATTAAAACGGACCGCGACTGGGTTAGTGGTTGGGTTAATTTAGTTTGGGCTAGGGGTTATTTGGGCTAGTGTATTAGGTTTTGGGCCAATATTTGGTCCGAAAAATAGGTTTAGGAATGGGCTAG
The DNA here is from genome assembly GCA_005239525.1 of Nicotiana knightiana. Taxonomy (NCBI): domain Eukaryota; kingdom Viridiplantae; phylum Streptophyta; class Magnoliopsida; order Solanales; family Solanaceae; genus Nicotiana; species Nicotiana knightiana. The sequence continues at coordinate 42,128 of ML374532.1, read as the reverse complement.
TTTTAAATACCTAATATTTTACAAAAATAATTTATAAAAGTAATAAATAATAAAAATATTATTTGTGTACTAAAATGATTCAAAATAATTACTTAACATTATAAAAATATAAAAAGTTATTTTTTGCATTAATAATGTAATTATACATGAATATTGGCTATTATTGCAAAAAAATGTGCAATTAGCCCTAAAATGCAAATATAATTATAAAGAAAACAATGAAAAATATTTAAAACATCATGTTGGTGTAAATGATGAGTTTAGATGATTAAATCATCATAGAAATAATTTTAAGGACAATTATTGGATATTTATATAATAAAAATGCAGAAATAAATTGATTTAAAGCCTTTAGAAAGTATGAAAAATTATGAAAAAATGCTCGTATAGGTTTATAAGCTAAATGATGATGCATATATACTATTTTAAAATTATATATATTAAAAATATGAGGAAAAAATTAGGTATCAGCAGCTGCCCTTCTTTACCCGGGAATGATGAAAGAGCTGTCGGGTAAAGAAATAAGGACCGATTTTGACCGAATAGGGTGATTTGGAAAAATATAGGCCGAACTCCGGTTTCTGAGTTGCCTACATATCCCCGATTTTACGAGAATCAGACCATGTGTAGTTCTAGATCTAGCGGTGAACTAAGTCGATGGAGTTGTTGTAGGAATGGACAGGCTCTTCTAGATAAAAAGATATCGGAATGGTGAATGGATGTACCTTGGAATGGTTATGGATATTTGAGCGGTTATCAAATGGAAATGGGTAACGGATGGTGGTTGGCTATATTTGAGGTAGTCACAGGGTGCAAATATTGAATGAAAGCTGGAGCGAAGATTGCTCCAGTTGGGAGAACGGTTACCTCCTGGATTACCTGCAAAACTTAAACACAATACATGTAGGTGTATATTGCGATAATTTAAACATGATGCAAATTCCCTTTGGACCATGAAAGCTGTCTTTGGACGACGGGGATGATGTCCTTAGACCATGATGTCTTGGGCCATTAATTGCATGATAAGGAATTTGCAGGCCATGAAATGATGTTCTCGCGCCATGAAAATGGTGCCTCTGAACTATGACGCCTTTGAATAATGATGTGCAATATTGAGATATCCTCAGGCCATGGGATGGTGTCTTCCGGCTATGAGGATGATGCATTCGGACTATGATGCCTTTGGACAGAATGGTGATGTTTCAGCCCATGAGATGAAAAGACATGACGTTTGGTCATATGCAAAGCGAAATAAGAAAGAGCTTAGTCTTGTGTAAGATCGAGGGCAGAGCTTAGCCCCGAGAAAAATAGAAAATAATGCTAGATAACATGGCATTTGGTTTTATGCAAGGAAAGGCAGAGCTTAGCCTTGTGCAATTGAGGAGGCAGGGCTTAGCCTCATGAAAAATAGGAGACAATGCTTAGTCTCATGCAATTAGGAGACAATGCTTAGTCTTATGCAATGGAAGGCAATGCTTAGCCTCATGCAAAAATGAGAGGCAATGCTTAGTCTCATGCAAGAAAAGGAGACAATGCTTAGTCTCATGTAATTCAGAGACAACGCTTAGTCTCATGCAAGGAAAGACAATGCTTAGCCTTATGCAGTTGGGGAGGCATTGCTTAGCCTCATGCAAGAAAAAGAGACAACGCTTAGTCTCATTCAATTCAGAGACACTGCTTAGTCTCATGCAAGGAGGAGGAAGGGCTTATCATCATGCAAATAAGAGACAATGCTTAGTCTTATGCAAGGAAAGACACTGATTAGCCTTATGCAAGATGGAGGCAGGGCCTAGCCTCATGCAAGGAAAGGTAATGCTTAGCCTTATGCAAGATGGAGGCAGGGCTCAGCCTCATGCAAGGTGGGGACGATTCTTAGTCTCATGCAAGATGGAGACAATGCTTAGTCTCATGCAGTTCAGGAGGAGGCATGGCTTGGCCTCATGTGAAGCAAAGATAGTAAGTGATAGTAGAGTATTTCTTAGTTGGAGATACGTTTGCGTTTGGCAGCTTTGTCGCTATGAAGGTAGTGATTTTGATGTGCATACGTATTTGCAAATATTTCTTGTTCCTGCATCCAAAGAAAAATTGTGAGTTTTGCGGGGAAGGTTGGTTCGTGCCTTCGCCTGCCTGCTTTGCTTTGTTTTGTATCGAAATCCTGCTCAAGTTACTATGGGTAGAATCTGGCTACTCATAAAATAAAGTTTTTTCAAAAATATGTGTGCATTTTATGAATGTAGCTATTTAAAATATAGGAGTATACGATATCAAATAAATTATTTTGAATCAATGATTGTGACACTTTTAGAGACATTGCGACTTCCTTGCATTAGAATTTTAAGGGTCCTCCTCAAAATCCTACCCCAGTTTAATAGGCGCTTCATTGACCATTCTGCATATGACGAAGTTGGCTGGACTTGCTCCGGAATTTTGAGGGTCCTCCTAAAAATTCTGCCCTAGTTTCTGATTGTGGGGAAAATGAAGATTTTATTGAGTTGTGACCGAACCCACAGGGCTGCCTGCGTGTCCCCTCTTAAACGGGAACCAGGTCAAGCGTAGTTCAGTTACATCAGATGAAGAAATGCAAACATTCTACACATAGTATCTTTTGACTGCGTCTGAGTTGATAGGCTTTGTTCAAATGTCTCCGTCCATTTCTGCAAGTATGATTGCTCCTCCTGTTAGTATTCTGTGAACCATGTAGGGGCCTGTCCAATTAAGTGAAAATTTCCCTTTTGCCTCATCTTGATGCGGGAAGATCCGCTTCAACACCAGTTGCCCGGTGTGAACTGTCTAGGTCTGACCCTTTTGGAACGCTCTGGACATTCTGTTCTAATAAAGTTGACCATGACACACTGCATTCATTCTTTTACTGTCAATGAGAGCTAATTGCCCGTAGCGACTTTTTATCCATTCTACATAACTAAGTTTAGCTTAAGGAAGGGATTTCGACCTCGGTAGGAATGACGGCTTCGGTATCGTAGACCAGCAAATAGGGAGTTGCCCTGGTTGATGTGCGGACCGTGGTACGATACCCTAATAAAGCAAATGATAATTTCTCATGCCATTGCTTGTGATTTTCTACCATCTTTCTCAATATTTTCTTGATATTCTTGTTGGCGGCCTCCACGACTCCGTTCATTTGAGGCATGTATGCTGTGGAATTATTATGTTTGATTTTGAAGGTTTCATACATAGCTTTCATTAATTCACTGTTGAGGTGTTCAGTGTTGTCGGTGATGATGGATTCTGGCACCCCGAATCAGCAAACAATACGATCTCTGACAAAATCTGCAACGACTTTCTTGGTTAAACCTTTGTAAGATGCAGCTTCAACCCATTTTGTGAAAGTAGTCTATGGCTATTAAAATGAACTTGTGCCCCTTTGAAGCGGCATGCTCGATCAGACCGATGACATCCATTCCCAAGCGGCAAAAAGCCAAGGTGCACTTGTTGCATTGATTTCATCCAGTGGCACTCGTATCATATCTGCATGTATTTGGCATTGATGACACTTATGGACATATCTGATGCAATCCATTTTCATAGCCATCCAAAAATATCCTACTCTCAGTATATTCTTGGCTAAAATGAAACCGTTTATGTGTGGTCCACAAGTTCCAATGTGTATCTCTTCGAGCAGTTTGGAAGCTTATTTGGCGTCGACGCACCGTAATAACCCTAGGTCTGGAGTCCTTTTGTATAGAACTCATCCACTTTGGAAGAAATGGTTGGATAGTCTTCGGAGTGTACGTTTGTGAGTATAATTTATGTGCTCCGGTTACTTTCTTTTTGCCAAGTATTCCTCGATATCATGGAACCACGGATTCCCATCTATTTCTTCCTCAACATGAGCACAATAAGTTGGTTGATTATGAATTCTCACCAGAATATGGTCGATGAAATTCTTGTCCGGGTATTGTATCATGGAGGATAGAGTGGCCAATGCAACTGTGAACTCGTTCTAGATTCTCGGGACATGTCTGAAATCTATCTTAGTGAACCTATTCATCAATTCTTGCACACAATATAGATAGGGTAATATTTTGGTATTCTTTGTATCCCACTCTCCAAGGACTTGATGTACCAGGAGATTTGAATCGCCAATTACCAGTAATTCCTGCATACTCATATCAATGGCCAAATTGAGCCCCAAGATGCAAGCCTCATATTCTGCCATATTATTGGTGCACGAAAACCTGAGTTTTGTGGATACGGGATAAGGTTGACCTATCTTTGATACCAAAGCTCCAATACCTACTCCTTTGAAATTTGCATCCCCATCGAAAAACATTCTCCAGCCATCGTAGGTTTCAGCGATATCTTCCCCTACAAATGATACTTCTTCATCGGGAAAATACGTTTTTAGTGGTTCGTATTCTCCTCATACAGGATTTTCTACAAGATAATCCGCTAATGCTTGTCCCTTAACCGCCTTTTGAGTTACATAGACGATGTCAAATTCGCTCAACGACATCTGCCATTTTTCCAGCTTCCCTATAGGCATGGGTTTATGGAAGATGTAATTTAGAGAATCCATCCTCCATAGTAGATATGTGGTGTAGGCACAGAAGTAGTGCCTAAATTTCTGAGCTATCCATGTCAGAGAACAACATGTGCGTTCCAGCAAAGAGTACCGTGCTTCGTAGGGTGTGAACTTCTTACTCAAATAGTATATGGCCTGCTCTTTCCTCCTTGTCTTGTTGTGTGGTCCCAAGACACAACCAAAAGCTCCATCTAGTATGAACAGATAGAGTAGCAGTGGTCTACCAGGTTCTGAGGGGACTAGTACTGGTGGTGTGGACAAATATTCCTTGATTTTATCAAAAGCTTTCTGGCAGTCTTCAGTCCAACTTGTTGCGGCATCCTTCTTTAACATTTTGAAAATCGGCTCGTAGATTACGGTCGATTGTGCTATGAAGCGGCTGATGTAATTGAGATGCCCCAAGAAACTCATCACGTCTTTCTTGTTTTTTGGAGGTGAAAAATCCTGGATAACCTTGACCTTTGATGGATCTAGCTCAATTCCTTGGCGGCTGACGATGAATCCTAGTAGCTTTCCGACAGGGACCCCAAAAGCACATTTCGCCAGGTTTAGTTTCAGATTATACCTTCAAAGCCGATCAAAGAATTTTCTCAAGTCTGCTATGTGATCTGTACCCTTCTTGGATTTCATGATGGCGTCATCCACATATACCGCTATCTCCTTGTGTATCATGTCGTGGAAAAATAGTTGCCATGGCTCTCATATAAGTGGCCCCAGCATGCTTCCGACCAAACGACATCATTTTATAGCAGTACACTCTCCATGGTGTAATAAAAGCTGTCTTTTTGGCATCCTCTTCATCCATCAAGATCTGATGATATCCCGCGAAGCAATCCACGAAAGACTGGAGTTCATGCTTGGCACAGTTGTCGATCAGTATGTGTATGTTGGGTAATGGGAAATCATCTTTGGGACTTGCTCTGTTTAGGTCCCGATAATCGATGCATACTCTGAGTTTCCCATCCTTCTTCGGAACTGGGACAATGTTAGCCAACTAGGTTGGATATTTAACCACTCTGAGAACCTTAGTTTTGATCTGCTTGGTGAACTCTTCTTTGATTTTCAGACTCATGTCCGACTTGAATTTTCTTAGATTCTGCTTTACTGGCGGACATGTTGGGTTGGTAGGTAGTTTATGAGACACTATAGATGTTATTTGTACTCTTTCAGGAAACATGTATACTCTTCTTTCTCTAATGGTGACAAGTGAATGCTTATGCGAGTTTCTTTGACTGTTTCGGAATCTCCCAAGTTGACTATCTCGGTTTCGTCCAGATTGGACTTAGGCTTGTTCTCAAAATCTTACACCTCTTTGACAATTTCCTCAGGTATCATATCCTCTTCTTCAATTTCCTCTGAGTTACTATTCTTATGTTGCGTTGTCTCATTACATGTCAACAGTTGTTGGTTCATCAGGATAAGTAATAATAATGTTGTAGAGAGAAAAGTGTAAGGGATGATAATAAATAATAAAATAGCAAACCATTGGTAAGTATCAAAATGTCAAACAAAAGTGATTTTAATGATTCAAACAATTGTTTTAAAGCAAAATAACAAAACACTGAAAAGTGTCTTAAAATGCTCATAAAAATTGTTTTCAAGGTAAGTGATGCTAGCAGCCAGGCTAACCCGGAACTCGGAGGGCCCTTGATGTTGTGGCGATCCAGTTCCTGAGAACAACTCCCTTCACCACTGTCTGGATAACGAGGCCTTCCTCCTCAACTAGTACATATCAGTCCATATCTTCATCTTCCAAGAATAAATTTCTTAAACCAGCTGAAATTTCATCTTCTTCTTATCCCCACATCATACCGGCCTGAAGGAAGGATTGGCTCAAATGTGGTATCTATTTCTCAAGAGGGTAATAAGGACCACGCCATGGTGGCAACCAATTCTGATACTCGTGCCAGGTATACTGATATCCTAGTTCAAAGGTCGTGCCATGACGCTTTAATTGTATTGGTTTGGTGATCCCATTGAGATTCTTGCAAAGACCTTTTTCGGGTTCATACCCTGTCCATGACAATATGCTTTCTATTTTGCTACTCCACCATTTATCCTTCTCAATTGCATTAACACGCTCAATGCGATGGTAAGTCTCCGCACCCAACTTCCTTCTATTCTCAACAACAAGAACAATTTGATTGGTGTAAATAGGATTACTTCCGTTCCCATGGATGATTATTTCCTGATGATTCCATTCGAACTTCACGACCTGATGGGGAGTAGAGGCTATGACCCCAACAACGTGTATCCAAGGTCGTCCCAACAGCAGATTGTATGAGGCGGATATGTCGAGTACTTGGAATTCAACATCAAACCAAGTTGGGCGCATTTGCAAATAGAGGTTGGTTTCTCCGATTGTGTCCCTTTGAGACCCATCGAATGCTTTCACGTTCATAGTTCCTACTCGTATTTCATGAAAACCTTTACCCAATCTCTTTAAACTAGTAAATGCAGATGTTGAGACTTGAACCCCCATCTATCAAGACCCTGGCAATGAATTTGTCTTCGCACTCCACTGTGATATGCATCGCCCTGTTGTGACTCAACCCTTCCGGCGGTAGTTCATCTTCGTGGAAAGTGATCTTATGGATTTTCAATACTTGTCCTACCATGTTGTACATCTCTCCACTGGTAATGTTGTTGGGTACATAAGCCTCATTCAACACTTTTATCAATGCCTTCCTATGTGCTTCAGATTTCTGCAGTAATGATACAATGGATATCTGAGCAGGGGTTTTGTTCAGACGATCAACCACAAAATACTCTCTTGCTTGCACCTTTCTCCAAAGATCATTCGGGCCGGTTTCAATGACAGGTTGTTTAGAAGTGGCTTCTTTACTTGTTCCTCCCAAATGCTCGGGCGTGTTAACCCTACCAGTTATGGTCATACCTTGTGCTGCACCAGTTTCTTCTATTCCCCCCTTTCCTTTCCTTTCCTTCTCGCTTATGTAGTATAGTCCCAGGGAACAACATTAGAATTAAAGGATGGTGTGGGTGCTACCGTTACGGTGAATGGTGTGGTTACTTCTACTTCGAACGGGGTTAGCGTGGCTGAGGGCGTTGTTACTTCAACCTCGAATGGAGTTGGTGCCGCTACCTCAACTTCAATTGGTGACTGTATCTGTACCACAATAGGTGTGAGAGTGACTGTAGGTTTTTTAGGATCGACCCCTTCTCGAATGATCCCAATTGACCCTTCCGGATCCCATTCTTCATCAGTTTCTATCATATTACCCCCTCGCCTTTGTGATCTGGGAGAGGATTATTCCGGACATTAGGTGCAGTCTCCTTTGCCTATATAACCTTGGTGTCAATTAATGTCTGGATCTTGTCCTTCAGAGTGCGTCATTCATTAATAATGTGACCCTTCATGCCCGAATGGTAGGCAAATGTATTGTTTGGATTGACCCACTGAGAGGATTTTTTCATGACAACAACGAGAATGAGAGTGACATAATCGGCAGCTTTCAATCTCTCATACAACTGGTCGATGGGTTTGGCAATATGAGTGTATTGTCTAGGCGGTCCACGGTCGAAATTTGGCCTGGGTTATTGGTAATTTTGGTGGGCTGGTGATGAGTGATAATATGTTGGGTGAGTGTTGTAAGTACGGTAAGTGGTTGCGGGTTGTTGATATTTGGGAGGTGAAGGATGATATGTGGGTGGAGGTGTTTGATATGCGAAAGGAGACTTCGGACCTTGGGCTACCATCACAACCCCTACTTCCTTATTTTTAGATTTACCCCCTGACTGCAAGGCTTTGTTAGTAGCATGTAGTGCCTCGAAATTTGTTACCATCCCGCTTTTAGTTCCCTCTTCTATTCTTTCTCCCAATTTGATGATGTCGGAAAATTTATGGGTTTCAATAACCATCAACCTCTCATAATACTGCGGATCCTGAGCTCGGACGAAGAACTTGTTCATTTTCTCTTCCAATGTTAGCCTTACTTTTGCAGCCTCTGATCTCCATCGAGTAGCATACCCGCGAAAAGTTTCTGTTGGCTTCTTCTTAAGATTCTGGATATAGAAGACGTATGGTGCATTCTCTGTATCTGATGTACCAGGATAAAGCGTCTCCAGTGAGGCTCCTCATGAACAGTTTCATGCAGATTCTTTCATCTTTACCAACCCCAACGAGCTTATCAAAGTATGTCCTCAAATGTACCTTTGGATCACCTGTCCCATCGAACATTTTGAACTTGGGAGGTTTCTAACCCTTTGGCAGTTCTACATCCGATTGAATACACAAATCCTCATAGTTCAAACCTTCGATGACTTTACCACGTTCAACACCTTGGACTCGACTTGTAAGCTTCTTAAGTTCTTCCGCCATGTTCTTGATGAGCAGGTCCTTCTCGGTGAATTCCAGTGTATACAGGGTTTGTTGTGAAGTGTGGGGTAATGTTTCCATGTATATGGGGTTACTTTGGTGGACTCCAGATATTTGGGTGTAGTGGTGATCATTGGTTGAGTTTTGGGGATCAGGAGTAGGTTGTGGTGCATTTTGAGGAGTGTGGTAGGTGTAGTTTGTGGGTACTGGGTCGGATGATGATGATGTTGTGGAGGAGTTGGTACTGGTGGAGGATTAGGAGTTTGGGGAGGCGTGGCGTATTGATGATGTGCAGGAGGATTTTGTGGGTGCTGGTTTTGTGTGTTTTGAGGAGGTGTTGGGTTTTGGGCATTTTGTTGGTTGATGTCGGGAACATTCAGGGTAAGGGAAAGGTTTGCCAAGTTATGCACCTGCTCAAGTTACCCTTTTAACTCCAGTATCTTTTGTTCTAACCGTAAAACCAAGTCATTCTGTGCCGGAGTACTCCTACCATCCAAAATTTCGATGTTCTCGGCGTGAGTAACGTTGTCTTTCCTGATACCACTCATTTTGTCCATCTTATATTTTCCTTTGTTCTTAGGATCACTTGAAGGAGGAGGAGGTGGAGGACCTCTAGATCTGGTATGATATGCTGATGATGTCGGTATGCACGAACCAACCTTAGGGGATGGGAATAAACAAAGAAAAGGAAGAAAAATAAAAGGTAAATAAGTCAGTAAGGGGTATTAAAAGGATATTTGGGGTATTTAAACACATATTGCGGGATTATAAATTTGCGTCCTAATTTGGGGACTTCTTTGTGCCCGAGGTAGGCCTAGAGACATATAGATTTGGAGAAAACTTGATGCCGATAACTGCGTCATTCCATTAATATGATAAATAGACCAAATATCTACAATAAAGATAATAATTATAAAGAGTCAATATTGGCATTTGCCTTATTACAATCAAAATCTAAAATGAATATAGAGAATAAGCAAAACATCATTCCTAATCTACTTGGTCCCAGAGGGGACTTCTCCAAGCTTGGCCTTCTTTGCCCCCTCAATCAGATTTCCCCAGGTCGTGCATATCTAACAGCAGATACGCCCTTACTAGGTGTCCTCCTTCGTTGCCTCTGTGTTTTGAAAATCCGAGATTCGTTTCCTCATCTTTCCCTCAAGTTCAATCAAACCCTGCTCCAAATACTCCAATCTCTATGTTTACTTAGTAGCGATTCTCCTCCATTCATTGATTGCTTCCATGTCCACTTTATGTTGTTCCAGATGCCTGGCCTCGGATTCAAAGATCCTTTTGCGCAACCTCATGTATTTCACTTGTGCTTCAGCGTCGTCGTCTATGACCCTATTTCTCAAATCAACCCCTGGCTTGACCTCTCCCGCTATGTCATCGACCAACCATGATGGGTAGACTTACACATGGCCGACATGATACCGATCTGGCTCGATGGTATCTTTCTCCACAATAATCTTTTGATGCCACATGTTACGTGCCTCGAACTTGAATGGAATGACATTCCCTTGGAAATCTGCTTTGTGATGAACCATTTTGGAAACTTGTGGTATAACTTGTTTTCTCCCAGATTGTCTCATGACTCTGATAGGAGCATAAGGATAGATTCCCCCAATCCGATTAGCACTATGAGGAACATCTCTCGACCTGATGATGAATTCACTGCTAGGGAATCACTCGAACATCCAATGTACCTTGTCATCAGTCAAATTGCTAAATAAATGCACCCAACTCACAGCGTTTCTCGGTTGTGCAAAGCTGTCTGGGATAAAATTCATTCTCTTCGGACGGTGATAAGCTATGTGGTCATTCCATGGTCATCGCGGAAATTCTTGACGGTATATTCCTCTCTGAAGGTGTTCTAACAACCATATTTACAACAACATATTGTAACCCTCGAAATGCCTATATACCTTTTTGCGACGGTCTAATGCTTGGTACATCTCAGCCACGATCATTTGGACAATAGTGTAAGTTTGCCCCTCGATTCCTTCCATTAGGGTCTTAGTGACCTTAGCTAGGCGAGTGTGGATCCTTTCTCCTTGTATTGGAAATACCTGCATCCCTAAGAAACAGATAATGGATACAAAAACCCGACGATGGATCCAACCCAAAGAAGTGATGGCAAACTCATCATGATAAAGGCGATATGACTTGATATGACCATAGCGCTCGTAAAGGAAATCAAATGGTATGTAAGATTTTTTCAGATAGACTAACTCATCATTTTTCCTGAAACCCGTCATTTTTAAGAAACCTCGGGAAGTGCAGTTTTTCGGTACCAACAAACAAGGGCTATCCCATGGGAGCCCAGCGAAGCCTCCTATTTCCTCTAGAAGGGGAGTCATTTCTATGTCACCAAAATGGAAGATGGCTCTCTTCTCATCCCAGAACATGGTGGCGGCCTCAATTAACACATTGTTCGGTTGAATATCTAACAAGGAAGGTAAATTCCCAAGGACTCTTTTCACATGATTTTAGTCACTTGGTGAGAGGTTTTCCCACCAATCCAACAGCAAAAGCGGGATATTTTGAACCATGCCGATCTGGGGACTTCGTGCCTCATTTCTGCAAAACAAATAAAGTTAGCCATTTCCCCCTTTGTATTTGACTATTTACACATTAATGATCAGCATATCGACACATTTTCTCCAAATAATGCATAGATCGTGATGGTGTCCATTGGGTTTATGGAAGTCCCGACAGACTTGGGCAAGGCTTGCCTTAGAGGGTTATTATGCGAAAAACGTTCTAACCCATACTAGGTTTGGACATGATGCATGCACACTTAATATTGGAGTGGGGGTTTCTAGAAGAGTCTAGACGGGTACCCTCAAGTAGACAACTTGAGAGGGAAAGAGACGGAACTGTTGATTGCACTGCTGATTGACTAGTTTTACCGCAAATAAGCCTTTCCAAATTTAATGGGTGATTTAAGAAGAGCATGGACACTCATCAAACGCCGTTATGGTATTAGTTACACACTAGTGAAATATGATGTGGAGCATGCTTTATGCAAAGATAAAACAACACGTTGTCAAGTATTTTGCATGATGAAGACAGTAAATGCAGTATTAAATGAAATTTAAAGACATAAAAAGAAAGGAAAATAAGGACGAAGTTAATTCGCACAATGTGAAAGAATTTTAATAAAGCAAGCATGACGTAGCAAATTTAAAAATGATTTGGATCATGAGAACATGACTAGAAAATAAAGGAAAACGTAAATCGTAACCAAATTAAGCAAAGATTTGCATACTAGTACGAATTCAAATAAAGGGAAAATAGGGAAAAGGGTGTGCATGAAGCCATAAAAAGGGAAAATGGTAGCAGGTTATTCATGTAGTGATAAAGAACAAGGAAACACGTTCATCAAAGAAGACTAATTCATATAGACCAAGTTTGCTATGGTAAGAGCCTAAAAATATCCCCAGCAGAGTCGCCATGCTGTCGTGCCCCTTTTTCTCGCGAAATCGGGTTTCGACATTGTGACAACTCTTTTAAGGAAGGTGTTAAAAGAGAGAGTTTCCACATAACGGGTTTGAGGTGCGTTAGGGCACCTATTTGCTAATAACTTTGGTTTAACCAGTTTGCGTCACCAATGATCGGGTAAGGGATCAAATTACCTTGAGGAGAAGGTGTTAGGCACTCCTCGAGGTCCACAAATGTGGGTCCTGGCCGAACTCAAATCATATGAATTAGTCAAAAATAATAAGTCTTGGAAATTATTATGAAAAATCTACAAATAAACACAAACAATCGACTTTAAAATAAGGGGGGGGGGGTCCTAAGTTTTTTAGCCTGAATGATCACCCCGTGCAACATAAATAATACTTCGTAACTCCCTCGATATGGGGTGTTACTTGTATTATTCAGCGGGCACAGACTATCATCTCCTGCTACCCGATTACTATCTTTAAATGGTTACCTAAGGCTCACTATTAGATTCTAAGTCGTGCCTTATGCGTGCACTACCCGTCTTATGCATATGGCCCAGGAGGCATTTGGACCTCTATTTTGGGTGGTTCTAGACTTAACTTAGGTTGCTCAAAATGATAAAACTAGGTGATATACAAAACAAGTTGGACCTCATGTAAAGGCAATTAAGAGCTCAAGTTAGCCTCCACACTTAGATAACAAATGCACGCAAACAAATTAGGCATTTGATAGTTTCAGAATTGATTTCTATGTGACCTATTTCATTAAGCCCTATAGACATGATTTCTATGTGACCTAGGAATTCAAACGTGCAGGATGTTTCATATGCAAGGTTCCATTTTAGATACAACTTCTAAGCGACTACACAATTACCTGTTGATTACATATTATAAGCGATTAAACCTATAGACATGCTATCTAGGTGATTTACGCAGTAGTTAGTAGTGATAACCATGGAAGATATTCAGAACTACTCAGTTTGATCCTGTATGCATGCTTTCTAATAGAAACAATGTTGAAAGTTCAATATTAACACTTAAAAGCGAGTGGGATTACCCTATAGGCAGGATTTCTACAATTAGCGATTGAAACTGGTTTTAGCTCCCATTGGCATGTCTCCTTAGTGAGGAATTATAACAAAATCACATTAGCCAATTAAACCATATAGGCATGATTTCTAAAATGCAGATTTGCAGAACATAAGCTAACATAACCCTTTGGTCATAGTATCAAATGAATATGCCGTAATGCAAATGAAACATTGGTCACTTTATTTCCTATAGACATGATATCTAACAAACATGCAGAAGCAGGATATGTTACATGAATTAAACACTCAAGTCCTATAGGCAGGTTATCTAACACACATAGTAGCAGAACATGTTCGATCAAATTAAATACCTATAGGCAGGATTTCTACCCGCTCATGAAAATATTAGAATAAACGCATTTTTCCAATTTTACTAACACCCCAATTGTTATTACAACATTTACGGAGCTAAAAAATAACTATAGTGGGGCTAAGGCAGGCCCAAAGCATACCCAGCCCAACCAAGACTTCAATATCATATCCAATAGGCTTCACCATAGCCCAGAAGCCATAGCATATCAAACCCAGAAAAACAATCTTCATTTTACACAAAATGGCCAAAACCCAGTAGCCAGAGCTGATCAACAGCCATTCACACAAACCCGTTGGTTTATTCAGTAGGTGAAAAGGGGTAGAACGGAGCAATTAGGACAAGGTGACAAAGAACCTTAGACCCTAGTGTGTCAGAGTTCCCAATTGCTTCAAGAACCCAGGGTAGTGCTCACACTAGGGAGGTTGATAGAGGAGACTTAAGAGGGGGGGGGGGGGCTTTGGCTTTCAGCCAGTCCCAGAATTAAACTTAGAACAGGAAACAACCAATGAAAATAGTAGTAAGGTAATAGGTTTGGAAAATCATTTGCAAACTTATAAGATAATCACATAATGACCATGAACTCAGGAAGAAAACTAACACATTGGGCAGGGTGACATGCGATAAGGAACAAGAAGCCTGGGATTGCAAGTTAACAGGCAAGGGCCTTAGATTAGTAAAACCAAGTAATGCAACCAACTTAGAACTTAATGGATCAAGTTACACCAAACTTAGGATTAAGAAGTATAATACAAACAAGATCAGGTATCATAGAGGGCATCAATCAAAGAAGATTAGTTTTACAAGATCACAAGTTATCAGAGGTATAGATTGGTCGTGGAAAGAACACATACAGTCATATGAGCATACTACACTTAGAGTAAAGGTCTTAAGCAAGTTAGGGAATTATAATAACATCAATTAATCACTAGAAGTTCAGAATTAGGCAGAGAACATGGATTAAACCATATAATCGAGGCAGAACATTCGAATTATCAACAACACTAAATTAAGCATGCTTCATTCTGTCCAAATTAACAAAGTTAAGTGCAAAGACATTGTCAGTCTAGCAGTTATAGGCATAATTTAAACAGGAAAAGAGTCAAGGGAACACATTAGGTCATGCAATTTCAGGGAATATACTTAACATAATAGAGTAAACATCATGAGGGTGCAGAAACTAACCAGTGATTATTCAATACACAAGAAAGAATAGCAGCAAAGACCGAGAGTCTCGAATGTGTCAAGTTCTCAAGGATTTCAAGAACCCAAGGCAGTGCTCACACCCAAGAGATTGTCAAAAAAGTAGAAATCTGGTGGCCTTGGCTTTCAGCCGCCATGATCCAAAAAGAACAGAGTAGTAAGAAAAAATAGAGTAAATCTTCAGTTTTAGTGGGAAAAATAAGGATTTTTCGTCTATCTCAAAGGGGACGGGGAATGGTTTTTTATGGTAGTAAAATAAGCACGTAAATAAGGAAATACGATCAATCAGAACATAAAAGGAAAGAAGAACAAATAAATTAAATTAAAATCGGAGTAGGAGAAGAAGCCGGTAAACCCTAGCTTTTCGTAAAAAAACCAATACCAAAGGAATATACACAGAAACAGTAATATAGGACGAATATATACACAAATAATATTAGAAATCAGAGAATCGAACCAATTTTGGTACAATCTGAAGAGATATGAAAACCCTAGTTTAGGGTAAGTAAAAATTCAACGAAAAATACACAAAGATTCGTACTCACAATAGAACGAGGGATGAAAATAGACAGAATAGCAGAAAGATCAAGGATTTGGAACTATTTTGGTTCGATCTTGATGAGATCTGCTTGCCATGGTTAGGCAAGCAGTATAGGAGGATGGCCAATACCAGGAATAGGCCGTATATGGTAAGTAGTAGCCATGGAATCCCATAATATGTGGGATTAGGAGAGGATTTAGGGGCGACAGCTAGGGTTCTTAGGAGGGAGAAGGGAGTGAGGGATATTAGGGCGGCGGACGGTGGAGAATGAGGATTAGGGTTGGGTGTTTGGGGGTAGTTAAAAGGGGGGATTGATGTGGACCGTTGATCTCAGAGATTAACATCCACAATTAGAAGAGGAGTTGGGTCGGATTATTAAAACGGGTCGCGACCAGGTTAGGGGTTGGGTTAATTTAGTTTGGGTTGGGGGTTATTTGGGCTAGTGTATTAGGTTTTGGGCCAATATTTGGTCCGAAAAATAGGTTTAGGAAAGGGCTAGTTTTAAATACCCAATATTTAACAAAAATAATTTATAAAACTAATAAATAACAAAAATATTATTTGTGCATTAAAATGATATAAAATAATTACTTAACATTATAAAAATATAAAAATTTATTTTTTGCATAAATAATGTAGTTATACATGAATTTGGGCTATTATTGCAAAAAATGTGCAATTAGCCTAAATTGCAAATTTAATTATAAAAAATGTACTGAAAAATACTTAAAACGTCATGTTGCTGTAAATGATAAGTTTCGATGATTAAATCATCATAAAAATAATTTGAAGGACAATTATTGGATATTTATATAATAAAAATGCATAAATAAATTGATTTAAAGCCTTTAGAAATTATGGAAAATTATGAAAAAAATGCTTGTATAGGTTTATAATCTAAATGATGATGCATATATACTATTTTGAAAGTACGTATATATATATTAAAAATATGAGGGAAAATTGGGTATCAACACTCATAGTTCTCATCAGGGTCACTCATCTCTCAGTGCCCTTCTAGCTCAAAGTTTGTCTCATGCACCATCAACTCAGGGTTCATCTATGTCGGGGCCTTCTAGCAGTTATCCCGGTGCTCGGGGATCCCTTCGGTCCCCACCGCCATTTGCTAGGAGGGGTTATTTTGAGTGTGGAGATATGGGTCACATCAAGAGGTATTGTCCCCACCTTTTGGGAGGTTCAGCTCAGCAGAGGAGTCAGCCCACGACTTTAGTACCCGTTACTTCACCACTCGCCCAGCCAGCTCGGTGTGGAGCTCAATTAGCTAGGGGTCGCCCGAGAGGGGGAGGCTGATCGGGGGCCGGCCAGGACTGTTTCTATTCTTTCCCTGCTAGACCAGATGCCATTGATTCGTATTCTGTGATCACAGTTATTGTCTCAGTTTGCCACAGAGATGCCTCTGTATTATTTGACCATGCTTCCACTTATTCATATGTGTCCTCATATTGTGCTCATTATCTGGATATGCCCTGTGAGTCTCTAGTTTTATCTGTTCATGTATCTACGCCGGAGGGCAATACTATTATTGTGGACCGTGTATACCGGTCGTGTGTAGTGACTATCGGGGGTCTGGAGACTAGAGTGGATATCTTGTTGCTTAATATGATCGATTTTGACGTGATTCCTGGTATGGATTGGTTGTCTCCATGTCATGATGTTCTAGATTGTCACGCTAAGACTGTGACATTGGCGATGCCGTGGTTGTTGAGGGTTGAGTGAAGCGACTCTATAGACTATGTTCCTAGTAGAGTGATTTCATACTTGAAGGCTCAACGGATGGTTGAGAAGGGTTGTCTATCTTATTTGGACTTTATGAGGGATGTTAGTGCAGAGACCCCTACTATTGATTCTGTTCTGGTGGTGCGAGATTTCCCAGATGTGTTTCCTGCAGACCTGTCGGGCATACCGCCTGACAGGGATATTGACTTTGGTATTGATTTGGTGTTGGGCACTCAGCCCATTTCTATTCCACCGTATTGTATGGCACCAACTGAGTTGAAGGAATTGAAGGAGCAGCTTTAGGAATGTCACGACCTGGAATTCCCACCTTCGAGACCGTGATGGCGCCTAACATTTCAATTGCTAGGAAAGCCAATGTTAGAGGATTCTTTAAGCTAATTTTTTTTGTTAATTTCAATAACATAATCAATTAAGCTAAATAGAAGCTAAAAACTGAATTGCGGAATAGCATATAGCCCATAATATCTGATACAATTCGGATCTGGAGTCACAACTCACGAGTTTCTAAGATTGTCTACAAACAGAGTCTGAAAGAAATACAATTGTTCTGAATGAAAAGAAACAGTAAAATATGTAAAATAGAAGGGGACTCCAAGGTCTGCGAACGCCAGCAGATCTACCTTGAGTCTCCAACAAACAAGTCTGAACTGCTAAGCCTCACGATCAGCTAGGGCCGGTACCAAAATCTGCACAAGAAGTGCGGGGTATAGTATGAGTACAACCGACCCCATGTACTCGTAAGTGTCGAGCCTAACCTCGACAAAGTAGTGACGAGGCTATGACAAGACACTCACATAATAAACCTGTGCAAATAACAGTATATGTACAAGATAACAATAGATAAAAGCTAATCATGTACTATTGGGATGGGGACATGCTAAATGGAATACAAGATACGAGAGATACATCGGAAATGATAACCAGAATAGTCAGTATGCCATTAACCAGTCAAAACAATTAAGCATAATGAAGAAATTTTCACGGCATCACCCTTCATGCTTTTACTCTCAACCTCATAATGAAACAATGATACTGCACGGCATCACCTTTCGTGTTTTACTCTCACTCTCAATATAAATCAATAGATACGACACGGCATCACCCTTCGTGCATTAACTCTCATAACATGTCACGGCATCACTCTTCGTGCATTAACACTTACAATATGGCACGACATCACCCTTCGTACATTAACACTCACAATAAGGCACGACATCACTTTTCGTGAATTACACTCACAATATGGCACGACATCACCCTTCGTGCATTAGCACTCACAATATGGCATGGCATCATCCTTCGTGCATTACACTCACAATATGACACGACATCACCCTTCATGCATTACACTCTCCCTTACCAGATAACAATGAACAAGTAATAGCAGTGAGATAGAATCAACAAGAACAAGCCTTACTTCAACAATGGTTCCACAATACCAATCTCAACTTTGGAATCAATATTCAATTATCACAAAAACCCATAAACACGATAAGAAAGATCAATTTAGTAAGTAACTAGTCTAAGCATAGATAACAAGATCAAAGTAAGCAATAAACTACAAGGAACAAGTCGCACCCACATGATTTAACCCGACAACAATACATAAGTACTCGTCACCTCACATATACGTTGTACCCAACATCTAAACATGTAGCAAATAGACAAACAAGTCCTAATCCCTCAAGTCAAGGTTAACCACGACACTTACCTCGCTCCAAAAATCCACTCAAAGCTCAATCACAACTTTGTCTTTCAAACAAGCCTCTGAATCAATAGAATCTAACAAATTACCAACCAAACGATTCAAATTAAGCCTTAGAAACTACCCACGATTGCAAAGGATTCAATTTAGGTCATTATTGAAAAAGTAAACAAAAGTCGACTCCCAGGCGCACTTGGTCCAAACCCAAAATTCGGAGCAAAACTCGATTACCCATTCACCCTCGAGCCTGGTTATGTGATTTATTTTGGAATTCAGCCTCAATTTGAGGTCTATATCCCAATTTTACAAAAATTCCTAATTCTACCCAAGCCCCCAATTTCCACCATGAAAATACTAGATTTTAGGTTGAAATCTTAGAAAATGCAATGAAATATTGAAAGAAACTAGTTTAGAATCTTACCAATTGATTTGGGGAAGAAGGGTTCTTTGAAAAATCGCCTCTAGGGTTTCTAAGTTTGAAAATTTGAGAGAATAAACAAAAATCCCGTTTTCTCAACTATTTGGTTAGTTGAAAATGTCGCATTTGCGACCTGGGGTTTACAAATGCGAGCCCCACAAATGCGAAGAAACCATCGCAAATGCAAAATCCTTCCCATATATGCTTTCACCACAAATGCGATGAATATCTCGCAAATACGAACTGGCATGATCGCAAATGCGAAGTAACCCCCCAAGTCCCCATCTCAAAAGCGAAGATCTGGTCGCAATTGCGCCACTGGGTCTCTTCGCAAATAAGAAGATTATGGTCGCAAATGCAAAACTGTCAGGTTTGCTACCATATCGCAAATGCGAGGCTTGACCTTGCAAATGCGAGATCAGAGGCCTGCACCAGAAGTGAAACACACCAGCAATATTTCTAAGTCCAATTTCACTTCGTAGCCTATCTAAAACTCACTCGAGCCCTCGGGACTCTAAACCAAATATACACATAAGTCTAAAAACAACATACAAATTTGCTCGTGCAATCAAATCGCCAAAATAACACCTATAACATCGAATTTAGCATCAAATCAAAGGAACTCATGAACCTCAAATATTACAACTAGACGTCCGAATCACGTCAAACCAACTCCGATCCTCACCAAATTTGACACACAAGTCATAAATATAGTATTGGACCTATACCGAGTTCCGAAACCAAAATATGGACCCGATATCCAAAAAGTCAAACATTGGTCAAATATTTCAAAGTCATTAAGCCTTTAACTTTCAAATTTCAACAAAGTGCGATAACTCGGGCTGGAGACTTCCAAATTTGATTCCGGGCGTAAGCCTAAGTCTCAAATCACGATACGGGCCCACCGAGACTGTTAAAACACGAATTCGGATCCGTTTGCTCAAAACATTGATCGAAGTCAACTCAAATGGATTTTAAGGAAAAAATTTCATATTTTCTTAGTTTTTAACATAAAAGTTTTTCGAAAAATCACCTGGACTGTGCACGCAAATCGAGGAAGGATAAAATGGGATATTTAAGGCTTCAAAGCGCATAATTAGGTTCTAAAATGTAAGCTGAACTATCGGGTCATCATATTCTCCACCTCTAGAATAATCGTTCGTTCTACGGACACAGAAAAGTACCTGATCTAGTGAAAAGGTGTGGATATCTACTCTGCATGTCGACCCGGACTCCCGAGTAGCTGCCTCAACAGGCTGACCTCTCCACTGCACCCGAACTGAAGGTTAACTCTTCGACCTCAACTGATGAACCTGCCGGGCTAGAATAGACACTAGCTCCTCCTCATAAGTCAAATCCTTATCCAACTGGACAAAGCTGAAATATAACACGTGGGACAGATCGCTATGATACTTCCGGAGCATGGACACATGGAACACCGGATGAACTGCTGATAAACCCGGTGGAAACGCAAGCCTGTAAGCCACCTCTCCCACTCTCTCAAGAATCTCAAAAGGCCTGATATACGTAGGGCTCAACTTCCCTTCTTTCTGAGCTCACCACACCCTTCATGGGTGACATCTGGAGAAACACTCTCTCTCCGACCATGAATACAACATCACAAACTCTACGGTCAGCGTAACTCTTCTGCATGGAATGAGCTGTGTGAAGTCGATCCTGAATAATCTTGACCTTATCAAAGGAATCCTATACCAAATCTGTACTCAACAACCGAGCCTCCCCCAACTCGAACTAATGCAACTGGCGATCGGCACCGCGTACGGTACAATGCCCATAGGGAGCCATATGAATGCTCGATTAGTAATTGTTGTTGTAAGGAAACTTTGCAAGTGTCAAGAGATGATCCCACGATCCTCCAAAGTCTATAACGCACGTGCGAAGCATATCCTCTAATATCAAAATAGTGTGCTCGGACTGTCTGTCCGTCTGAGGATAAAACGTTGTGCTCAACTCAAACCGCGTGCCCAACTCACGTTGTACTGCTCTCCAAAAGTGCGAGGTGAATTGTGTACCTCGATTAGAAATGATGAACATAGGAACACTGTGAAGAAGAACGATCTCGCTAATGTAGATCTCAGCTAACCGCTCGGAAGAATAGGTAACTGCAATAGGAATGAAGTGCACTGACTTGGTCAGCCTGTCCACAATGACCATAACTGCATCGAACTTCCTCTGAGTCCGTGGGAATCCAACAACGAAATCCATAGTGATACGCTCCCACTTCCACTCAGGAATCTCTAACTTCTGAAGCAAACCACCAGGTTTCTGATGCTCACACTTTACCTGCTGACAATTTAGACACCGAGCTACATATGCAACTATGTCCTTCTTCATTATCCTCCACCAATAATGCTGCTGCAAGTCCTGATTTTAATAAAGTGCAATAACTCGGGCTCGGGACTTCCGAATTTGATTCCGGACATACGCCCAAGTCCCAAATCATGATACGGACCCACTGGGACCGTCAAAACACGAATCCAGGTCTATTTCCTCAAAACATTGATCAAAGTCAACTCAAATGGATTTTCAAGAATAAATTTCATATTTTCTTAGATTTTAACATAAAAGCTTTTCAGAAAAATACCTTGACCATGCACGCAAATCGAGGAAGGCTAAAATGAGTCATTTAAGGCTTCAAAGCTTAGAATTAGGTTCTAAAACGTAAGATGACCTATCAGGTCATCATAAGGAACTCCTTGCTAAGAGGATTATTCGGCCTACCGTGTCACCTTGGGATGCGCCAGTTCTATTTGTGAAGAAGAAGGATGGTACTATGAGGATTTGAATTGATTACAGGAAGTTGAACAAGGTCACAATCAAGAACAAGTATCCTTTGTCGCGTATTGATGATCTATTTGACCAACTTCAAGGAGCGAGGGTGTCCTTCAAGATTGATTTTAGGTCTGGATATCACCAGTTGAAGATTCGGGACTCAAATATTCTTAAGACAGCCTTCATGACCCGATATGTCCATCATGAGTTCCTTGTGATGTCTTTTGGGATGACCAATGCCCCAACATCGTTCATGCATCTAATGAACAATGTGTTTCTGCCTAATCTTGACTCGTTCATTATTGTATTCATTGATGATATCTTAGCGTACTCTCGTAGCTAGGAGGATCATGCCCATCATCTGAGGATTGTGTTGTAGGGGTAGAGGGAGGAGAAACTTTACGCAAAGTTATCCAAGTGTGAGTTTTGGATAAGTCAGAGGCGTTCTTGGGGCACGTGGTGTCTAGTGAGGGTATTCAGGTGGATCCGAAGAAGATAGAGGCGTCTCAGAGTTGACCCAGACCGTCCTCAGCCACGGAGATTCGAAGCTTTCTTGGCTTGGTTGTTTATTACCGTCGCTTCATGCGGGGATTTTTGTCTATTGCATCACCCTTGACCAAATTGAACCAAAAGGGTGATCCTTTCAGGTGGTCGGATGAGTGCGAGGAGATCTTTCAGAAGCTCAAGACTGCTTTGACCACCGCTCCAGTTCTAGTTCTACCATCAGCTTCTGGTTCTTACACAGTGTATTGTGATGCTTCTCCAATCAGTATCGGGTGTCTTTTGGTGTAGGAGAGTAGAGTGATTGCTCATGCTTCGCTCCTGTTGAAGACCCATGAAAAGAACTATCATATCCACGATTTTGAGTTAGCAGCTATTGTTCATGCTTGAAGATTTGGCGACACTATTTGTACGGTGTCCATTGTGATATTTACACCGATCACCGGAGTTTGCAGCATCTGTTCAAATAGAAGGATCTTAACTTGCATCAGCGGAGGTGGTTGGAGTTGCTTAAGGACTATGATATCACCATTTTGTACCATCCCGGGAAGGCCAATATGGTGGCCAATGCTTTGAGTCGTCGGTCGGAGAGTTTGGGGAGCTTAGCACATCTACCAGCAGTAGAGAGGCCATTGGCGTTAGATGTTCAGGCCTTAGCCAGCCAGTTTGTTAGATTGGATATTTCTTAGCTGAGTTGAGTATTGGCTTGTGTGATCTCTCGGTCTTCTGTCTATGATCATATCAAGGAGCGTCAGTATGATGACCCCCATCTGCATGTCTTTAAGGACACGGTCCAACACGGTGATGCTAAGGAGGTCACTATATGGGATGATGGTGCATTGAGGATGCATGGCAGGCTATGTGTGCCCAATGTAGATGGTTTGTGTGAGTTGATTCTCCAGAAGGCTCACAATTCGTGATATTCTATTCCTCCGGGTTCCGCAAAGATGTATCAGGACTTAAGACAACATTATTGGTGGAGGAGAATGAAGAAGAACATAGTGAAGTATGTAGCTCGGTGTCTAAATTGCCAACATGTGAAGTATGAGCATCAACGGCAAGGTGGGTTGCTTCAGAAGTTAGAGATTCCGGAGTGGAAATGGAAGGGGATCACTATGGATTTCATTGTTGGGCTTCCACTGATTCAGCGGAAGTTTGATGCAGTTTGGATCATTGTGGATAGGCTGACAAAGTCAGCTTATTTCATTCCTGTGATGACTACCTATTCTTCCGAGCATCTAGCTCGAGTATATATCTGTGAGATCATTAAGCTTCATGGCGTACCTGTATCTATCATCTCTGACCGGGGTACGCAGTTTACATCATGGTTCTGGAGGGGTGTAAAGCATGAGTTGGGTACCCGAGTGGAGTTGAGCACATCATTTCACCCTCATACGGACGAACAGTCCGAGCGTACTATTCAAATATTAGAGGATATGCTCCGTGCATGTAATGGATATTGGGGGTTCGTGGGATGAGTTCTTTCCACTTACGGAGTTTTCCTAACAACAGTTATCAGTCGAGCATCCAGATGCCACCGCACGAGGCTCTGTATGGTAGGTGGTGTCGGTCTCCAGTGGGTTGTGATGTTTTAGATGTCAATACCACACAATTATATAAGTTAATTGTGAGGTACCCAATTTTTCGAGTGCTGTTTAACTGGAAGAACCTGGTTCTTCTTGATGTACTTACTTATACTGTTGCGGAATATTAAAAGCAGTAAAGTAAAAACACAGAGATTTTTACGTGGAAAACACCTGGCTCAAGA